>JAMPIV010013101.1:0-45165 GCA_024509875.1 Oreohelix idahoensis
ATTGGAGATGGAGGGGTGTGTTTGATGAGTTAAAATGTGGGATATGTAGGGATGGGATAGTGTTTGGTGGAGTGTGGGAGTAGGATGTTTTGTGAATAGTTGTGTAGGAGGTCTAGGTGAGGTGGTATGGGGGTGTTATTTTAGTTGGGATTTAGTGTATGAGGTGGGATGGGGGGTGATTGAGGTATGTATGGTTTTTTTTTGGGGTGTTTTAGAAGATATGATTTGAAAATGGGGTAGGATGGTTTATTTTTTGAAATGGGATGTTTTGTTTTAATGGGGGGGTGGGGGGGTATTTAGGTGTGGTTTTTTGGATGGTTAGGGGTGGGATTGGAGGTATGTATGAAAAGATGATTTTGGGTATTTTATTGTAGGTTGGAAATGGGGGGTGTGGTATTATTTTGTGGTGTGGTATTTTGGAGATAGGATTTGATTTTGGGGTCTTATGGGGTGTTGTTTGTTTTGGGGGGATTGATGGAGTTGGGGGATTGTGTTAGAGGTGTGGCAATTGGGGTAGGTGGGAGATGGCCAGTGATGTGAAGTGTGGTTGGGGTGGGTGGGTGGGTATTATTGAGAGATTGTGTTGGATGGCGAGAGTTATTTGTTGAGGGAGGGGTTAATGAGTGGTGCATTGTAGAGTTGGGATGACAGGGAGCGTATTGTAAAAGTGTGAGTGTAGGATTGGAATGAAGGTTGGGGGAGAGTATGTGGGTTATGGGGAGATGGTGGGATTGGGTGTGGATATGATGGGGTTTGGTGGAGTGGTGGGGTGATAGGTTATTGAATGGAGTGAGTGTGTTGGGTAGGCAGGGTAGGGAGTGGGGGACATAAAGGTGGGGACGTTCGGTGGTGTCAGAGGTATTAACATTTCATAATGATATGGTATTAAGATAGTTTGAAAAATCACTGGGGGAGTTGTAGATAGTGTGAATTGGTTGTTAAATAGGGTGGTGTATTGGGGTAAAGGGAGAATTGGGTGATAATGGGAGAATTGAGGAGGTAGGGTGGGTTTTAATGGTCGGGGGATGTGATGAATTGGTTGGGAAGATTTGCCCATGGCGGGTTTTGATTATGGTGTATGTGTGGATAAAGTTGGTGTAGGGGGGGGTGGGGTTTTGATTGTGTGTTGAGGTTGAGAGGGATTTGAGGGGAATTCGGAGGTGTGATATTGTTAGAGTGGTGTATGTAGAAGGTTGTGAGGCTTGTGGGTGATTGTGTAATATGTTGTATGAGTATATGAATAGTGGAGGGGCTTTGTAGTAGGGGTCACAAGGAAATGAGGATTAGGCTTGTATTGGAAGAAAATTGTGTAAAATGAAGGAGACCGATACAGATGTTCGGGATGGGGCTGTGGAGGGTGATTTAGGGGAGAGTGTTGGGGAGTTATAAAGCCACAATCTATAACCAAGTCATTATTGAGATAAGTGAGAGGTTTGTGTAGAGAGTGGGGTAGAGTGGTTATGATGTAGTGTGGTGTGGGATTGTAGAGGAGATTGAGTGTGTTTGAAAGGGATTGTAGGTAGTATATGGGTGCTGGTTGCAAGGTGATAGGGATATTGATAGATGGGGATTAAGGGGTGATGGGGGATGTGTGGTGTTCAATTTGGTATTGGTTTGTGGTGATTGGGGTTACCCACACGTTGGTGGTTTGGAGAAAGAGGATAGTGGAAAATTAGAATGAGTTGGTGCATGGGGAAACTAAGAATTGATGGGTGAGGAAGTGGATTATTGAAATGGTGATGTGAGATTGAGGGTTCAAATTTGAAGATAAGGATGTGGGTAACATGACGGGAAAGAGTATGTCTGATAATATTTGCTGTAGTGGGAATTGATAGAGCAAATGAGGGTACATTCAAATTGCTCGCCCGGTGATTGTGGTTTGGAATTTGGGAGTGAAGGTTGGGATCAAGGGATGAGGGTATGGAAAGCGGGGATTGTTGGGGATTAATTAGGATGGGGGATGCTTAGTGATTGTTGGGGGTGGAAAAGGAGTCGTTAGTTTGGTAATGATTTTAATGGATGGTTGTTTGAAAAATGTTAATATAGAGGTCAAGGAGAGGGGATGTAGGGTAGGGTTATATTAGGAATGTGTAAAGGTTGCCTGGTGTGATTTAGTTGAGAGTATGAGGTGGGAGGTTTTACATTGGTGTGGATATTAGGAGTAAGGGACCGTCCGTTGAATGGGGTAGGGAATATGATAAGTGGGGGCGGGTTGGGTGGTTGTAGTATGGTGAGACGGTGCATTGTTTTGTATAATTATGGTGTGAGATGTGGAGAGTAATGTGGGCGGTGAAAAGGGTGTTGTGGGGGGATTGGTGGGGTTGTGTGAGCATAATGTTAGGTATTAAAGAGTGGGATTTATGGTATTAAGGTAAATTATAAGGAGGGGGGAGTGAAAAGGCTGGGGTTTTATGGGAGTGAGGTGTGCATGTTTAAGATTAGTAATTGTAGAGGCGGTTTTGTATTAAGGTTTGTTGTTGAGGTGGTGTAGGGATTGTGTGAATTTGTTGGGATTTAAATGTGTCGGGATAAGGTACTTTCGGAGTTATTCGTAAAGCCATTGGGACACTTATTGGTATGTGTATTGTGGAGGTTATATAGATTAATTTTGTGGGTGGCTGTTATGAGTGATTAGGGGGGGACTCTGTAGTGGTTGGGAATAGGTCATTGGTTGAGCTTTTGGGACTCCTTTTGTTTACGGTAAAAGGAGAGCATGATGAATGATTGTGGAAGGTGTAATTGTGGTCCTGGTGAAGGATTGTTTGGTAACGGTGGAAAGTCAGTTATTGTGTATGAGTGTGGGAATCAAGGATGAATGAATTAGGTTGATTTATAGTGGTGATTCAGTGTATAATATCAGCTGTCTCTGTATGCGTAATACTGTGAATCAGTATTCTCTGACCCTAAATGGAGGTTGGGAGTGTAGAAGTGAGTGTTAGGGAGGGAAAGTTTAGTACATTGGGGGGGGGGAGGTGTTAATCATATTAGTGTTGGAGTTCACAATTAGGGTTTATAAATAGTGGGTTGGTGGAGTGTTAGTAAGATATTGAGTTGGACTTGACCAATATAGTCTTTATCTATAAGGGATCTTCAGAATAGATTTTAGGCTAAGTTTCAGTAGCCTGGAGGATCTTAATTCTTTGACTCTGAGTAATAGAGTCTATAATGGATTGGCAATTGCGGATCTGCTTATTGATAGTGTAGAATCAAATGAGTAATTGTTTGGTTTGATACTGGAGCATTATGATATGAGGGTTGGGAACTCTGTATTTGGAGACATTGGGGGATTATGCGGTGGAGGCTTAACATGGGGGGAATGTGTGATGTTTAGTTTTGTGTGAGAAGGTTTGTGTATGGATATTATCTTAGATTACTAGTAGGTAGATTGTCTCGTATTGATAGTTTCTCGAACTATGGTTCCCCTGTTGTATGGCTAAGAGGTGTGGGGAGATTGTTTTTTCAGTGGTTGAGTAATTAGGCATGTAGTAGGGGTTGTTGGAAATAGTAAGGTGAGCCTAATTTCCTCGCTTGCATGTTTTGCAGTTTGATAGCGTTATTTTCAGTAACCTCTACGCGCGTCGGGGATGATAGTGACAGTGAATTAAGAATACGCAGGTGAATGTTTGGTTTGTGTTAATTTGGTGAAAAGTGATGAGTCTCTGATTCTGTTTTATAGGCGCGTTTTGACACTGGAGCTGACAGGTACTAAATAATGTACTATCCGCATCATTGTTTCAATAGAACTAGCTGTTATCAATGTCTGTTTCTTGTTCGTAATAGTTATCTACCATTTCTCTGTCAGTTGTACGTTTGGGTCCTGACAAAGCTGGTGCCGGGTTGACACGAGTTTCTCCTTTCTTGTTGCGTTTCGTCTTCATATAAATTTTGCTGTATATGGGTTCAGACAACAATCTGCTTGGGTATAGTTTCTTCAGAGCTGATTGTTCGAACGACCCAATCGTTGTTCTTGTGGTATAAGCAGTGTTTTGGTTTTTCCACTAGAGTTAAAACTTGAGCTGCCTGAATTTGCGTGTGAAGGTTTTATCAGCTGACGATTAATCACCGCCGGGAGTAAGTTGAGTGTGGATTATAAGTTGTTTTGTTGTCATCGTGTGACGTCTGAGGCATTATTTCTTCATTTCTAATGCGCAGGTCTCTGTCTTGGAGTCGATTACGCAATTCAAGTGGTGGGATATTGATGCGTGATGCCATATGATGATGGATGGCATCCGCATGTCCGGTTTTGTGTAGTGTGTAGATGTGTTCAGTCAAAACAATGTTCATGCAACAATAACAGGGCAATCCACATAGGACGTCAGTAAACTCACGACGTATAAAGTCAATGAGTCTTGAAACAGCCGTTGACGTTTTTCTTCATTATTTATTGTGGACGCCACAGTGACAAAATGGTTACGCGAATGTGTAGGCACATCAAACAGTCATTATCACAGCAACATTCAATACAGCAATAAACGGTAGACAGCATTACAATGATGAGTCAGATGCATGTTATATTTCAAAGTGCTGTAAATGTAGTCAGGTGAACAACTCCATCCTTTTCTATAACAGCCAGGAGATAACCAGATGTATGAGATCAGTTCACTCTCCTTAGTTTGACTTCAGCAAGACAGACACGTCTGCCGAAGTATAAATAATGTCCTCAAAAATATCCTCTAGATAATAAAGGTTTTCCAAACCTAGTTCATTTAACAAAGTAGCAAGTAATGGTCCTTGGAACCTGCATCAACCGATGCAGTACAATGCAGCGACATGTGAGCTGGGAAAACATCTCGTGACGACGACTTTCGAAGACAGGCTATGAACCAGAAATCGTTCACGACCAAAAATCGATTGAGTTAATGAAAATGTTAATTTACCTTGCCTTCCGGAAATACACAGAAATATTATGCCTCCCGGCATGTGCAAATACACTAGAGGTATTATCTCGAATAAACGAAATATCCATAAGAGGACTACACATCCCTGACAGAACAAAAATAGCGGAGATCCCCTCTTCAACGAGGCATCTCTTTCGCCATTCCAAATCGCTCACACCCACTCGTGGTGGGCGGAAACCGATCGACCAAAATAAAAATGAATGTTTGCGAGAATTATACACGCAACATATCACCAGATACCCCCTCCCGCTAAAAAAAAAATGTCTCGAACAATATGTTTGTTTTAAATAATCACAGAGCATAAGCGATGCAGCGGCTCAAAACGCACGAATTATGCGGTTCTGATCCTTAATGAAAATTAGAGCTAACATGAGGCCTGACTTATAGATATGTCAAACGGAGGATAATACCATGGAAACAGATTATAAATAGGGTGGGGTCTTCCCAAAAAATGACTTCAAATCGGGGATTTTGTCACCAGAGGCACACATGGCACGTTAGCAATGTAAACACATATATGACGTATGCAAGTTACCATAATCCATCATTAAACAGCATACTCTTGGTATGTCTTTCATTCCAAAAATGGAGTGTACAAATCTGATAGGAAGAAAATTAAAATTTTTACATTATTTTGTAGCCATCTAACCATCGGTCATCGAATTTTGAACTGCGTACATGTTTCTTGTAGTATACTCTGTCTCCTATTTTGTACGTTGGTAGCTTGGCTGATTTATCATGTTGTTTCTGTTTCTTGTGAAAGCATTGCCTTCTGCGTATTTCGTTGTGGCAATCTGATGAGCTTTTATACTTTTTCTAGAAGGATTATTTTCGATGGGGGGGGTCTTCTCCCATGTATTTTTCGTAGTTGTGTAGTAAAAGTAGGTTGTCTAACGGAAAATTTGGTTTTTTCTCATCCGATTTCCGTATAGCATGAAAAATGGTGACATTCCTGTGGTATCGTTCGCGTTTACTCGGAATGGCTTCAAGAGCTTGGTTAATGTATAGGTCCCAGTATTGGTGGTTCCCCTTGATATATTTGCTAATAATATCATGTAGGGTGGCATGCATGCGTTCATTTCTGCCATTTGCATTTGGGCAATAATAACTTGTTAGTAGTATGCTCAATATTCACTGGTGTAAGGTGGCTTTTAAATGGTATACCCGTTAACGATAAACTGTTTACCGTTGTCCGAAATGATTCGTTTTTGACAGCCATGCCTGGGAATGAATTCTTGTAAAAAAAATTTGCGTGATAGACTGCGATGTGGCATCACTGAGTTGGTAACTTTCTGGCCAAACAGAGTATTGGTCAACTATGTGCAGGAGGTATTTGTTGCCTGATTGGGTGAGTGGGTAAGGACCTGATAAGTCAATGCTTACTGTTTGCATGGGATAATGGGAAGGTTGCATTTCTTGAAGGGGAATTAAATGTGGCTTCATGTTTCTCAATTTACATGTTCTACAGGTGGCTACATATTCTGTAATGTCTTTGTACAAGGTTTGCCAATAATACCTTTTCTTTATGACATCAGTTGTTTTGTCTCTTCCCATGTGCCCGTTGTTATCATGAAACTGTAGCAATACTTCTGGGACTAGATGTGCTGGAATGACTTTTCTTAGTGTCCCTTCTTGTTTACTATCAATATAGTATAGAGCTCCATCCGTTGAGTGTACTGTAAAATCTTTACTTTTTGTTGGGTTTTCCTTCACGTATGTGAGCAGCTTAACAATTTCTGCATCTTTCGCTTGTTCTACTCTCATGTCAAACATATCTTGACTTTCTTCTTCTACTTGAGTGGCAGAATCTGAGGTACTTCTTCGACCTGGTGAAGTAATTTCGTTAATTTCTTTAGCATTATCGTCAATCTCTGAGGATGTGCCATAATTTTTGACTCTAATTGTTTTCACTTCGGTTTCATCATCATATTTGATTCTGGATAGGAGATCTGCACAGATGTTCAATCTGCCAGGGATATGTTCGATAGTGGTGTCATAGGACTGTAAATTCATTGCCCATGTCTGTAACTTCTTAGGCTGTTCCTGTGTTTTGGTGAGCCAGTTAACCAAAGGCTGGTGATCAGTTCTGATAGTGAGTTTCGTCCCTCTCACATAAAAGTCTAGTTTCTGTACTGCATAGTGAATGGTGTATGCTTCTTTCTCAATGGTGGTCCACCGTTTCTGTGACTTTGACAATGCGTGGGATAAGAATGCAATGGGTTTCACATTGGGGATGTCCGGTAGTATGGGTGTTTAATCTTCTAGTACTGGTTGTACCAAACACGCACCAGTTGCGTTATTCGAGGCATCGGTGTATAGTATCATGGGCTGAGAAATGTCTGGATGTCCCAGAAGCGGAATGGCGGTTAGGGCATTTTTGAGATATTCAAACGATTTCTGGCACTCTTCTGTCCATCTAAATCGTGCATACTTGCGGGTAAGGGCTATTAATGGCTCAGCTGCTTGTGAGAAATATATGATATGGCGTCTATAGTATCCAACGGAACCGATAAAGGACCGTCTTGGGGCTAGGCATTTCTCTTATGGCTTTGACTTTATCTTCATCAGGTCTGATGCCATCTCTATTGATAACAAAGCCTAAATATTTGGTTTCTGTCTTTAGAAATTCAGAAATGACTTTTGTGATTTTGTTCAGGGCTCGGTAATCGCAGCAAAAGCGACTGGACCCATCTTTCTTTGTTACGATAACGATGGGGGAGGACCATTGGGATCTGGATCTTTCGATGATTCCTGCCTGTAGCATTTCATTTATAGACCTTTCCACGAGTTCTCTGTTTTTCAAGGGCGTATGATAGGGTTTCATATGTATTGGCTCCTCTGTGGTTGTTTGAATGTCCATTGTGACAGTGTTAGTTCTGCCTAATTCCATGTCATTGAGTGCGAATACATCCTGGTGCTTTTCTACAAACGTTTTCAAGCGTGGCTTATTATCTTCTGTGGCGTTCAGGGTTGCAAGTAACTGAGCTATTCTCTCTCTGTATTTATGATCTGCTATGATATCTATGGTCTGTCTTGATGCCTCCGTTTCATTCCCATAATCTTGGGGCATTTTTCTTGCATCTTGTGAAAATATCTGCTCTTGGTATGTGGTTTTCTTTTGTATATTTCCTTGCCGTTCGCTGGGTTGTGCTTGGTATTGTCTCCTCTGCCATGTGCTGTGTGCATTTCCATTTGTCACTGCATTTACTGTATATACGTTTCTTGTATTATTTCTGGGGTAGTCGTTATTGTGCCATTGTTTCTGATTATTTCTGCCGTAACTGCGCTTATCCGCGTACGTTACTGTATTTCTTCCGTTTGTGCTATAGGGCTGTCTTCTTTCCCTGTGCGAAAATTTTTCATTCTTTCTGTTTCCAACTTTGCTGCTATAGTATCCTCCTGTGGTGGAGTCTTATAAGAATTCTTCCTTTTCTTCGGAACATTCAATTGGTTTTGGGACTTTATCATATCCACCTGTTTTTGAGTTATATTGATACTCCATGGGACATGTATCTCTGTCTTGTCGCTTTGGATATCCTCCTGGCAAGACAATTTCTGTTTCTCTGTTTCTTTCTGATATACAGCACTTCATCTTTTCTCTTGGTGTGCTGGGGCGCAAGAATGAGTAATTATAGTCATTCTCATACCGTGGCTGCCTTATTTCTCTCTTTCTTATACATGGACTGGTTTGTTTCTGCAGTCTGGGTGGGGTATGCTGTGGTGTAACATAACTGTGACTGGTATCTCTGCCATTTTCTGCATATGACTTATAATTGTTTACCTTTCGTGTACCATGGTTATTTGTACTGCGATTTCGTGCACTATGTCCAGTGGGAGTGGTTGAGACAATTTGTGAATGGTCTCTATTGGTTTTAGTCTGTCTTATTGTTGACGTATCCACTTGTGCTACAATTGTGCCTCTATTTATAGTGGTAGTTTTTCCTGACATATTCAATATCATGATGGGGAAATCTCTGGACTTCGAGACTTCAGCGATTCCCTCTGTAATTTGCAACAATGGGTCATCAATAATGCTTTCTTCTGCTAGGGGCTGTATTTGGATTGATTGCCCTGGTGTTATGTACTCAGAATTTTTTTACTCTGCCTTTTGCTATGACTAGAGAGTTTGGGGCCACCGTTATGGGAACTGTAAGCCTTACCAAAGACGAAATGTGGATATCGTCCTGGAGATCGATATAAATATTGTTGACTTTGATTTTCTGGAGGTCATAGTATATTCTAACTTTGTTTTTGTTAAAGAAATCCCTCCCTAGGATAAGATTTCTAGACATGTCTTTTGTAATGACAAATGGGTGTTCAAAATTTGTTTCACCTAAAGAAAGTTTTACCCATGCTGTCCCAACTGAATTTAGTCTTTGTCCCGTGACTGAGGCTAGGTGTGTTTTGGACTGTTGAAATCGTACTAAATGTTAGATCTTCTTGAACAGCTGGAACCTAATAAGACTAATGGATGCTCCTGTATCTACCAGTGCTCTATACTGCTGGCCCTGTATAGACATGATGCAAGAACTGGGGTCCGGATGTATTTTGGTTCCATCATTCAGCATTTCTTCATAATGTATTTTTCTGGATGGGTTCACTTGACTATTTCTGTTCTGTGTTATTTCTTTTGCTTTGGACCATTCTCTATGATAGTCACCCTCACTAACGGTCCTGTTTAGTGAGTGGCACGTCCGTTTCCCTGACGCATGAGGGGTTGCGGTGTGCCTCTGGTATACTGATTTCTTGTGTAATTACGTGGGGGTGGTGCGAGTTGTTGTGGTTGGTAACCTCCTTCTCTTCTGAATGGTGCATTATTGTAATTTTCTCTGCATGACCTGTAACTATGTCCGAACCTACCGCATGTAAAGCATCCATTTGGATTGATGTTATTAATGTCATTTGTCCTCTGTGTGGGGGGTCTGTAATTGCGAGGTCTATCATCTTGTTGTCGTGGGCGAGTCCATTGCCTCCTGGCATGGTCAACTTCCATAGGCTCATGCTCAGTATAGTCCCTCTGGTCTGGTCGGTGTTCCCTACTTACTCTTTGTTGGAACCTTCGGTGAAGATTTTCCTCCTGAATTGCTGCTTGGATTGTTTCAGCAATAGTCTTTGTGTCTTTTCTAATGAGATGCCTTCTGATGTTCTCTGCTCTAAGGCCATCGACAAATATCCCTACTAGCTGTATTTCTACGTCAGGTGTGGTAGGTATTTCTCCACAAAACGCCTCTTCTGCCATATTGAGGAATCTATCGCCATAAAGTTGTACTGATTCATCCCTTTCCTGTTTCATTTGTCTAAGTACTGACCAAGCGTGCATTCTGTCTATGATTTCTCCATATCTCTGGGTGAGCTCTTTTTTAAGGGACTCGTAGGTCTCTGTGGGGTACTGCTGGGACCTCCTTCTTAAAAAATCAGTCACGAACGAATCAGAGCTTAGCAGAGCGATTTTCTTTTTCTCTTCATCAGTTGTTGCCTCTGCTATTGCCGCAAATTTTTCCATGTCGGCTAACCATCTTCTGAATTTCTTCTTGTCTCCATCGAATGGTTGTACTATGGACCTGACTTGGGATAATTTTGCATAAGTGCTATTCTTTTGTAAGTTCTCAGTAAAGCGCTGTAGCGCTATCAATGTGGGTTCTTCCATATTTGGATTGACTGGGGGCTGCAGCGGTTGTGCTTGTGCAGATCTGTTTTCCTGTTGTTGCTGCTGTTCTACCCTAGTTGCTGGAAATTTTCCATTCATTGGTCCATCTTTCGTTAATGCTTCTGCTCTTTTATAGAGGACTGGTCATACGGCATCAAATAAACAATGTGTGGCCGGGTAGGGTAGTGGGGGTTGCTGTTCAAATCGAGAGTATTAGATTTTGATGACTAGCTAGCCTGCTAGAGGTGGTGATTGCTCTCTACAGTCTTACAGGATTTAACCAGGTTCGGGGATAATCCTCTATGATGTTTTATTTTTAGAGCAGATGGTTTTTATTTGTGTTGCACCTGCAGCGATTAGCTTTGGTATGATACCTTAATAAATTTGTATGATGGCTACATGTAAGCATATGATTCTTCAACAGCATTTGTGTTCAGTGAAACAAATGTTTATTCAACTCTCAACAGGAACTGGTTTAAGTCAAATGGTAACAGGTTTTTGCATAATGGCATGTTGACATTAATAAACAAGTATAAAAGGTCAATGTATTATTTCCAGGATGCAACATTCCTTTTTATGTCCTTAAGTCTTTTCAACTTGTTAACTTGCAAAAACATGGCGTGGTTCCTCTATCCTTCAAGTGTTCCTTCGTTTTATTAATTTTCTAGGCTTATCGACCTTATTCATTATCTTCAAATTTGTCATATATTGAACCACTCAGCCTTCGTAGGTATTCCTAAATGTTCTCTCAACTTCAGGACCTTCCTCTGTAAGCATATCAGTCAATTATATACCTAGTTTTTTTCATTGTTGCACATCTTCGAACGTAGCCCTGCTTGGGTTATGACCGTCAGCTCTAACTGTTTAAGCATTTCATTTGACTGTACTTACTGAATTTTGGAATTCACAAACACTTCCAACAATTAATTGAATATACACAACTGCATATATTGTCTGAAGTTGATGTCCTCAACTGGAATTTACACTGAGCAGACAAAACATGTCTTCACTATAGCGCTCTCAATTCAATACTGCTAAAAAATGGCTTCGTCTCTCGTTCATTCCGGGGAAAGGAAGGACTGAGCCTAACCATTGGTTGGAAATCACGTGACTAACGCAACTCTACAAGCGAAGCTTAGCCTAATTAATGCGTGGCGTTTCGAAGCTAAACTGGCCTAATTAAACATCTGCGTCAAGATTTTTTAATCTTCTGTTTCTATAAAAATTTATTTTATATGTTAATATAGTCTGTATCTGAAGACTCACAGTATACGCGGTTACACTATTGAAGCATATTGTAGATTATGACGAGGGCACAATAGCATAATATATATTGATAAATATATTTAATTTATGGTTTGTCTTGAATTGGACAAACATATTAGATAATAAATAGTACATTTTCATAGTACTACAGTGTGCACTGGGCACATGTATATGATTAAATAAAATAATTATAGAGAGATAATACTCATAATTATTGGAGGATAATTTTAGATGCATGATATAAATTCAGCATCATGGATTAATAAGGGATACTACATTCGTATAATGTAATGGTTATACATTATTGATATAAATTACTTAGTTACAAAATAGTTGTGGAACTTACAATTAATAGTACTATAAGATTATACTTGATTATATTGTGTATTAATCTATTTTTACACATACACACAATTAAATATTTAACTAAGGAGGCTTTTACGGAATTAACATGGCTACTCTGGATCAATTTATTAAAATTGGAAAAGATTTTGGATATAAAGGACAGGAACTTCGCCAGTATGCTGAAGAACAACTAGCTATTGCTGAACAAAAAGAGATTCAGAGAAAAGAAGAACTTAGACGAGAAAAAGACGAACTTAGACCAGAAGAAGAGAATAAAATAAAACGAGAGGAAATTATAAGGCAACAAGAAATGGAATTGCAACGTCTTAAGTTGGAAACTGCAAAATTTCTGGCACAAAGTGCTAATACGAGCCAAAATGATAATTCTCAAAATGGATCTTCATCCAACCAAAATAAACCTTATTACAACTTTAAATTACCACATATCAAATTGAACTTCGACGACCTTGGATCGTACCTGGCACGTTTCGAACAGGTATGTTTAACATATAACTTACCAAAACAAGCATGGGCTTTAAAACTTAGTGAATTGTTGGACGGGGAACCATTAAGTGCAGTTCAGAATGTTGACCCAACAATAGCTGGTGACTATGACACCATTAAAGCCTTATTATTACGTCGTTTCCATTTGGACGAAGAGGGTTGCAGATTACGTTTTAAGAGTATTCTACCAGATTCTAATAAAGACTTTACAGGTTTTATTGCGAACATACGCAATACCTTTAACCGATGGGTGGAACTGGCAGGTGTTAAGAAATCATATGACAAATTAGTCGATTTGTTACTGAGGGAAAAAGTGTTATCCTCTGTCAGCCCACCGTTCTTTGCCTTTTTGCAAGAACGAAAACCATCTACGATCGATGAAATAGAAAAAAAATTTCAATACATTATTGCACTGCTCATCCGAATGCGAGCATTTCTAACTTGCTAATAAGGGAACCTCTACCTGTGGCCTCTAATATGGCATACCACAGTCATGACAAACAAAGAACACACAGTGTAGATAAAAGTCGCTTCAAAGGAAATTATAATGTTAATTTTCATAAGGGACATAATAATTTTAACAATAAGAGTGACTTTAATAGACGAAGATCACAAAATATTAATTATTCACCTCAGTCGAGATACAACAATGGTCAACATAACGCAAATCATAATCGATCATATGACTATAACACTAATAACAATTAGAATAACAATAATCATGGCTCGAGACATCGAGATAACAGTTACTACAGGGGACAACGGGATAATTCTAATGATCATTCTCGTCATCGATCTCAGTCTCGTAGATCGTCTCATTATCATCACAATACAGGGGCAGCAATTACTAATAATATAACCCCAGATGCTCCACATAACGATAAAATAATACAATCTTCTGCAACATGTTACGCTATGAATTATAACGTGGCAAACAGTTGCCCAGAATGTAATCTTGTATTTCAGAAGGCAAAGGAGACTGTCTTGAATTGCGGACACATCCTTCCAGAAGTCGGTCTAGCGGCTAACGATGGAACAGGCTCTCTTATATTTAACAGAGGGATAATAAATGGATATATCGTCTCTGCTTTGAGAGATTCCGGATCTACGACCATTGGAGTCCGATAATCATTGATCCTTCCAAGTTGTGCGACAGGGGAATATGTCAGGTGCATGACATTTGGTGGGACTTTAGAATGTTATCCCACTGCGATAATTCATATAAATACACCTTTCTTTTCAGGTAACGTTAAAGTATGCATGTTAAAAAATCCTATTGCAGATCTGATGGTTGGTCGCATTCATGGCAGTAGAGATTGCACCCTAGAAGAAATTATCGAATGGGAGAAACTCAATCTGTGCACTGGAAACGCAGTGACTACTAGAGCACAGACTAAAATTGTAGAGAGTGTCGACACTAAAAAGGTGGAACCAGACAAACATGAAGATATTGAGATTCATTCTCCTATTGACAGAGCTACGTTTGCCAAAAAAACAGAAGGAAGATAAATCTTAAAAAAAAAATTTTGCTCTGGTGAATAAGTTTGATAATCTTACCTCGAGTAATAAAGACAAACATTGGTTTATTATCAAAAATGATATATTAATTAGATGTTTGATGGATAGTTCTCAGGTAAAACAACAAGTCATGGTACCTTCTGCATTTCGAAGCTATATTCTTCAACACGCACATGATTCCAAGTGCGCAAGTCACATGGGATATACTCGAACACGTTCTCAAGTATTTTCTTCATTCTTTTGGCCAGGTGTTTCACGAGATATATCACAGTATAAACGCTCTTGTACGATATGCCAGGAAGTTAAAGCACGTGGAGCTTTTCACACGGCTCCTATTCAGGCTTGTGATATTTCAGTGCAACCTTTTGACAAAATGGCCATATATAACATTGGTCCACTCCTACCTTCGGCGAGAGGACATAGATTCGTCCTCACTTGCATTGATTTATGCACACGATGGCCAGAAGCAATACCATTGAAGACCACCACTACAGCAGATGTAGCTGATGCACTACATCTTACTTTTTCTAGGGTAGGTTTCCCTAGAAAGTTATTGTCAGATCATGGATCTCAATTCATATCTGATACTATGGCAGAAGTAATGAAGACATGGTACATAGATAGGAATCTTAGTAGTATTTATCATCCTATGAGTAATGGTGCGGTGGAACGGCTTAACCGTACACTTAAACAATTACTACATAAGGTTACGGTTAAACATCCTCAGGACTGGGACAGCGCATTCCCAGCTATCCTGTTCGCATATCGAGAGGTGCCAAATGAACAAACTGGCTTCTCTCCATTTGAATTAGTTTTCGGCGCTCCACCAAGAGGTCCTATGGGACTCATAAAAGACTTACTAATTGACGCCGAGATGACTCAGGATACCCAGTCATCCTACGAGTACGTAGTTAATCTTCGTAAGAATATCATTGAATCTTGCCAGTGGGCAACAGCTTCTTCTGAGGCTGCGAAAACTTAAGGCTCGAACCTTACAAAATAGAACTAGACGATTACGTCAACTATTTCCAGGCGATGAGGCTTATGTGTTACTTCCACATAATGACAATAAATTACTTATATCATGGAATGGTCCTTACAAGGTTATTGACAAGATTTCTGACGTTGACTACGTCTTAGACATTAAGGGACACAGAAAAATATACCATATAAACATGCTCAAACAATTTCACACTCGTCCAGAACACTCGCAATCTATTTTCCACGAATTAGATGACACAGTAGTACCAAATTGTCATTTTACTAATCTATCAGTGATTCAGGAAGAAGAATCCTCTTTTCCTGAGGTACAGTTGCCTTTACCTGTACCAGTATTACAACCTACGGAATCTTGGCGGGATGTAACCATCTCTTCGTCGGTTACACCGCAACAGCATCACCAGATTGCTGATCTCTTACAATCATTTCCAGATGTGCTGACAGACGTACCTGGTCGCACATCAGTGATTACTCACGACATTACTCTTAAAGATGATACACCAATTCGTGTACATCCCTATTCTGTCCCACTACATTTTCTCAGCAAAACGACTCAGGAACTTGAGCAGATGTTGTCTTTAGGTATTATCGAGACTAGTACCTCACCATTTTCGTCACCTTTAGTCATTGTCCGAAAGAAGGACAACAACATTCGCTTATGCGTTGACTATAGGAACTAAATGCTCAGACCATAGCTGACAGTGAACCACACCCCAATATTGACGACTTACTTTCTCGTCTGTCCAATGCAACACTTTTCACTAAGATAGATCTAACTAAAGGTTATTGGCAGATACCACTAACCGAAAAGGCCAAATATTACACAGCGTTTTCAACTCCACAAGGTCTATACCAGTGGAATGTGATGCCTTTTGGGCTTATGAACGCTCCTGCTACCTTTATTCGCATTATGCAAACAATTTTATCAGGTAGACCAGACATCATTACATACATTGACGACATATGTTTATTTAGTTCATCATTTGAGGAACATTTTTCGGGGCTTAGATGTGTCTTGGAAATATTATGAGAAAACCATTTAAGCGCTAAACCTACGAAAATACAAATAGCATTTCAGGAGATAACCTTCCTGGGACATATTATTGGGGCTGGACGTATTCAAACTGTTCCCAGTACGGTATCTAAAATTTTTAATTTATCGGTTCCTCAAACGAAGAAACAGGTTAGGAGTGTATTAGGTCTAGTCCAATACTACAGTAGATTCGTACCTAACTTATCATCCATCACGGCTGTCTTGTCATCATTGTTGAAGAAAGACATGCCGTTGAAGGTAAATTGGACTGACGAATGCGACAAAATTTTTCGCTTGATACTAAACATCTTTTCAAATCCACCAATTTTGAGATTATCAGATACTTCTAAAAAGTTCTTTCTTCGTACAGATGCCAGTAATTACGGTATCGGAGCTTGTTTACTTCAATATCACGACGATATACTCCATTCCACGATGTACATATCAAGAAAACTGAAGTTACCTGAAACGAAATACTCCACTGTGGACAAGGAGTTGCTGGGCGTAGTTTGGGCAATAACTAAACTAGAAAAATTTCTGTTGGGAGCACCTTTCGTGATCCAAACGGATCAGAAGGCAGTTGCATCGTTACGTCGCTCTAACCACAAAAGCCCAAAACTTGCCAGATTTTCGATTCTATTACAGCCGTATGACTTTGTCATCGAAGCCATACCGGGACAAGAAAATATAATTGCTGATGCACTTTCGAGACATCCTACTGAAGTCGAATAATAATTGTCCACAGATTTAAAAAGCCTGAACAAGATTGACTCTGTAACTATCACTTATTCCTGCGACGAAAATGATATGAACCATCTCCATACGAATGACACTTGGAGTACTTGCAGTGAATCATTCAATATATACAGTTTCCGAAAGATGATTGGTGATAGCAAGAGACATATTTCGATGGTTCTTTTCTAACGTTTGGACTTTGGTTAGTGTCCAATCGTGCTACAACTCATTAAGATATGGCCGGAAATATGATATGAAACCAAGCTGGACATATAACGTTATGCTACAGAAATTGACTAATTCAACACGATAAAAGTTTATATCCAATCAGGAACAGTATTAAATTTCTTCTCCAAAGGAACTTTCCATAGTTTCGCAAAGGCCATAACGACGACTGGATCTTCATATCCGACATTATTAAGTTTAATAGTTATTAAATTAATAAAGAATATAATAAAATTGAAGTGTGAAAATAATAATAAAAAATGTCAAAAGGAAGAAAAGATGAAAAAAAAACAAAATAATATCACACAAGCGGATACTCTAAATATTTTATTTATGAATATGATAGCTGTTATATGCATTTAGTTAAGATGTTCACATGAAATGTATGAATATTTTTTCTTTTATTAACTCATTAAGTTAATTATTTAGTAATTACTTGACACACATAATTAAGTTTAATCACACATAACTAAATTAATTTATACTTTATCTTTTTCTTTACTTTACTTGTCCTTACTTCTCATATCTTTTGTTATGACACTATCTCTCAGGTTATTAAATTAGATGTTAATTAATTAATACCCTACATACTTATTATGATTAATTAGTTTCATTTTAATTAGTTAGAATAATTGTCTTTACATAACACTTCATTATTCACTCACAACAGTCTTTAAGTTCAGTAGATAGTTATTTAGCGACAGTTGACACCCCTTTGTTTAATAATGTTATATGACTGATATATTATCGACATGACCACGACACTGTTCTAGACAGAACATCGTAGGCCATATGTCGGGTTTTCGTTAAATTGTTCATATATTTCAGTAAGATAGTTCAAAAAAATCTATCTAATAGATTTTTTTTCCCCGGCGGGCAGAGAATTGTTACGGTAGTTTTATTGATATCGTCTGCTAGAATTGGCAGTGCACATTTTTGGGGTCAATAGAATTAATATAAATTGATTTTTATACTTCACGGATTAATGAACGCGAAATACACGGTCAAATTATGACGTGTTAGCGTCGATAAGGTCACGCTTCGTGACTTAGTTACTGTACCCTTGTTACGTTGTCCGTTAAGCCGTGAAGTCGTGTTTTTACCTCCTTCCAAGGTTTACAGGCTTTGCTAATAGCTGTATTTATGTAATTTGATACCAGGACTCAGGGTCAGTCCAGATAATATTATATATAAGTGAATTCATAAAGGTTTATGATTAACCTGCGTTAAGGAAGGATCTTTCATAAATAGTTTGATTATTTTCGTCAAGACATCATGCGCTCACTTCTGGCTGTCTGGATCCCAGCAGCGCATGTACATAGCCATGATGGTCTGTCGACATGAATTCAATATGACACGGACGGAATAGAATATCTATGCAAGTAAATTCTAATGAACTGTATGTGAATATTGTACCTGTATGACTGTCTTCGTATGTGAACTGTCAATAAACCATGGACTCCAATTTGAAGACTTATCTACGTCGATACGTTACGGCTGTTTTGCTGTATTGACAATGTTGATTAGTATTACATTGAAGAACTCTTCCGATGAGAAGATATATAATATCATACTGAGCTCCGAAAGGAACGAATGTCTTCTTGGACAGTCAACACATAATGAGTCCATATAACGGTGACCCTCATTTGAAGATTATAAACGAACGAAGCACGCATTCGCGATTCAACAAAATACTGAACCAGCTCTGAACATACCTTAGCAGCTTTATGGCCTTAGCATTGGAGGTATGGATCCCTGGCTCTTTGTTTCCCATGCTTGTCGTGGTAGCCGACCTTCTCCCCTTCTGCAGACATGGCCAAACCATCTTGTCTCTTGTTGTACTCGCACTTAACTAGTTCTCGTCATCGGTTCTACATTAGTGAGCTTATCAAATCATTTCTGACCTTTTGTTCTATGCTATCACACACTTATGTAAGACTTTAAATTCTTAGTTATCGTTTTCAGCTCTATCTCTCTTAAGTGGATTCACCTACATCTAGGTCTTTTTGGTCACGTCTAGGTGATATTTTCCTTCATTAGATGAAGAATGCTACCTAAATCAGCTTTCAGTTTTAGGTTTTTCGCCCAAACTAGCTTTAAAAAAGCCAAAAGCAGCCCAAAACAAAACCGCCTAAAGTAGCCCAAGTTGCCCAAAAAAGATCCCGTTACACGCCCATTGAGGCATATTGGGAATTGGTGTTAGGCCCATGTGTTCTTAACCTTCGGCATAAGTCGCCCAAAAGTAGCCCAAATTTCAAAATCTAATTGTTTTTTAAGGTCCCATCTAGGATGTGTATGAAATTCTGAGTGGCAACACAGGTCGTTTTTATTGTTCTAGAACAAAGGTAGGTAACAGAGGAACTATGCCATATTTCATTGTAGAGGGATACAATTACCCTAGAGTGGTGTGTGGTACCTTTTTGAGGATTTCATAGCTCAGAATGTCTTGTCCGGATGTGGTATTAGTTTTTCCTCCTAATACTCTTTCTATTTCATCTACTGTAATGTCTGCATTTAAATAATTAGCGTATTGTGTGCTTTCCGTATTTTCGTCTTTTAATGTTTTTAATAGAGATTTCTCCAATTATCTCTGCCTTATCTAGACTGTCTATTGAACTAACCTGGTAGACGTATTTAGCTAGTATGTTAGCTTTTTCTCAATCTATTTCAGTTCTCTCTGGGATTTTAATTGTTGGGAATTTAAATTTCTTGTTTCCTCCTTTAATTGCTTTTAGTTTTCTCCAAACTGTAGTTATTTGTGTCCTATGATTTAATGTTTGACAAAATATTCTCCCTCAATTTTAGTTGTTCTGAGCCTCTTTCTGTCCACCATGGTATTGGATTTTTATCCTTGATTCTTTTCCTATCTTTACCTTTTTATGTTGGTATTAATTGACGACGCATATTCCTGTATGTTAAATATTTTATTGCTATTTTAAAAATCTCATTTGTTAATCTTCCTGCAAATAGATCTACACTAGAACTCAATTTGTTCTGCGCTTAGTTTCTTTAGTTCTAATTGGAAGGACTTCCAATTCGCTTTTTTGAAGTTGAATGTAGGTTTGGAGATTTTTGGACTAGATCTGTATTTGTCGTTTAGGTTTATTTCTTTGGGCAAGTGATCTGAGCTGGAGTCATTCAGTACTTCCCATTCAGCAGAGGCTAGGTTTGGAGTAAAAATACTTATATCTACTGCTGTATCTACTCCACTGCTGCATGAGTTCATTCTTGTGATTGAGCCATCATTTAGTATTATTAGCACAGCTCTTTCAATGTAATACAATAGCTTTTTTTTTCCTGCTGGATCATTACTGTTGTTAACCCACGCTTTGTTGTAGGCATTGAAATCTCCTACCAGTAACGTTCTGCTAAATATTTTCGAACTATATATATATATATATATATATATATATATATATATATATATATATATATATATATATATATATATATATATATATATATATATATATATATATATATATATATATATATATATATATATATATATATAGTGGAGCTATTATGGTGAGTAGAAATATCTTTAATTGATTCGCTCACATTTGTGGTGAAGGAAAGATAGATAATTGATAGTCTCCTAGAGAATGTAGATAAGATAGGAAACTCTTTACAGAGCGATACAACAGGAAGCAATCTGATCATCAGAAGGAGTCCCCCGTCCTACAAGTGTTTCGGCACGATATATTCCTTTACACTCTAAGGGGGCGGGCCCACTTGGGTCATGACTCCCAAACGTCTCAGCCTCCAGTTGTCTTGTATCGAAAATGAATCACTTCACTTATGGTAGCAACTTTAAAATCCACAACTCCGCCAGCCGTGGAGGCAATTGTGAAAGTTACAAAGAGAAGACAAATTATTCCGTTCGTTCCGTCGCACATCACAACTAAGGACACAAACCTGAGCGAAGCCGACGAGTCTAGCCACTGTGCGCTAGCCACTGAAATTCTGTGCCTGACACCCCTTATTATATACGCAGCCTGTTGCCCCTCAGTCACAGCCCTTTCACTAGTACACCAAAAAACTCAGCGTATTGTGGACTTAGAAAAAGTTGGTGTTTTCTGTACCGCAGGGTTTATTGTCACGATTTCCATTGCCCATTGCGGTTGTTCCTTAGCCAGCCTGATGCCTTTTCGCCAGTTTCACTAAGCCTCTTCAGTGCCCTTGTTCTCGACTGTCCCCTCAGCCCCAACAGTTTCAATAAATCATACAATGATGCAGCCACAAGCCCTCTTGCGCCCACTTCAACAGCCATGACCCTTGCAGTGAACCCATCGTGTCTCAGATCCGCGGCCAGATCACTATACTTGGCCGCTTTGAACGAATGTTGCTCGTCTAATCTGGATTCAAATGACACGGTCAGTTCAATCAGTATGACCAGAAGCGTTGCTGAAGAATGAAGCACTATATCCGGCCGTCTCCGCGATTTTCTGATACTCTCTGGATATGCCCCTCGTCCAGGTAGGTCTACCGCTATCTCCCAGTCGTTTGCACAGTCAAGAAGAGATAGTAAACTGCTACCAGGTTTACTCGGTTTGGGGTGTGCTGACTTACCTGCCCTCAGATAGTATGTATTTGCGGTGCTCGGCCTGGGTTTGCTATTCGCCGTCATCCTTGCCAGATCTATTGTCGCAGCAAGCTCATTTAGCACTTTGTTATGGCGCCAAGTGTATCGCCCTTGCCCTAATGATACCTTACACGCTGAGAGTATGTGTTCAAGTGTCTGCCTCCCCTGGCACAGGGGGCACTGCTCATCATCAGACTTTTCCCATTTCACAAGGTTGGTGGCCGACGGCAGCATGTCATACATTGATCTAACAACGAAGCTGAGCCTAAGAGGTGCCATATGCCATATATCATTCCATGTCAACGACCTCTGCAGAGCTCCTGCCCATCTAGTCCATTGGCCTTGCTGGACCTGCTGCACTGCATTTTGCAACCACTTATCATTCTCAGCTCCTCGTATGTCCTGAACTACCATGTCTCTGCGCTCCCTGCTTGATGCCTTGGACCACCAGCGGATGTCTCCATGAACAAATTTCCGTCTATTCGTTTGTGTCTATCCGATTACCTCCCTCAGTTTGAGTGACTCTTGAGCAGCATCAACAGCTTCTTCCACTCTCCACTTCCTTCCCGTTTTCAGTGTAGGCTGAATGGACTTTTCCACGTCATCAGCTGACTCGCGTAGCATCATTGCAAGCCTTACCTTTTCAACTTTGTGCTCTTCAACAACTGACTTGAAGGGAAGCAGAAGTTTTGAATTTTTGCAGTACAGTGCTACATCTGACAGACCTGGTGGTACCCCTAGCCATTTTCTCATGAACTTGTTGACCTTCTGCTCTATAGCTTCCACTGTACTTGTGCTTATTTCATATATAAGTAGTGGCCAAAGCAACTTCGGTATCAACATGAACTGGAGGCACCACAGTCTGAACTTTCCCAGGAGTCTGCTTTGGTCTATGATCTGTAGTCCTCTGTCTGCCATTTCTATTGTCTGTTGCACTGCCTTCGAGTATTTTAATAAGGCATCGTACACCCTGCCAAGACTTTTAACAGGTTCCTCGATGACAGTAGGGATTTTTTGGTTGGAAACCATGAATATGACCTCTGCTATCTTCCCTTTCCTGATTGATAGGCTTCTCGACTACTTGGGTTTGAAGCTCATTCTGCACCAACTGACTAGTTCATCCAGGCGTGCTAACATCCTCCGGGCCTGATGTTCATCTGATGTCAGAATTGTTGTGTCATCCATGAATGCTTTAAGCGATGGCATGTGACCCATTCCGCCGAGCTTTGGACCTATAGCCATTCCTTCAGCCGCATTGAGGATTACCTGCATAGCCATCACGAATAGTATCGGAGAGATGGTACATCCAATCGCAATTCCAACTTCAAGACCAATCCACTTCGTTGTGTACTCTCTGGTTGAAAATCTGACAGAAAACCCTGCGAAATACAGCTTTAGCATTGCTGCAATCTCTTATGGAACATGATACATTTCTAGGGCCTGCCACAACATCTGGTGTGGAACGGGTCCATAAGCATTCGCTAGATCCAACCAGATTACATGGAGGTTTGTTCTGTCAGACTTTGCCTTTTGAATTGCTTCCCAGATCATTGTGGCATGCTCTAGACATCCTGGTGTACCGGGGATAACTCCTTTCTGAATGGTAGTGTCAATGTACCCATTTTCCAGGAGGTATGTAGTGAGCCTTTTCGCCATCACTGAGAAGAATATCTTCCCTTCCACATTGAGTAGTGAGATTGGCCTGAACTGACTGATGTCTGTGGAATTTTGTTCCTTCGGGATGTAGACGCCGTTCGCCTTTCTCCATTCCTTGCTTACAAGCTGGGTTTTCCACGTATTCTTCAGTAAACGGAACAGTCGTTTGAGCACCTCAGGGCATCTCTTATACACCACATATGGAACACCATTAGGACCTGGAGCTGACTTGCACCGAGCTTTCTGGACAATGCTTTCTACCTCTTGTATCGTTGGGGGCTTGGTATTAAATTCAGCTCCTGGCTTACTCCGCCATTTAAGGCCTGCCATGCTGCTGAGCGGCTTATCTTTGCGACCATCTGAATATGTCATTCTAAGGTGTTCTTCCAGGTCTTCTTTCTTGATGTTTAGCGTACCCGACCGCGGCTGCTCAATCAGTTCTTTGGCAAACTTGAAGGGCTCCCTGAAGAATCTTTCCCTATCCCTTCGAGTCTTCCTTCTCTTCCTGCACAACCTTTCTGCTCTACAAAGGGCATTATGTTGGCCTTTCAGGTGCTTCCAAACTTTTGGTAACCCTTCCTTTTCTGTGGCAACTGCGTTCTTGAACAGTTTTCGGGCATGCTTCTTCTGTTTCCTGATTTCTTCTATTTTAATTTGTCTTCTACTTTTTCGTAGTGGGTTACTTTCCCTTGCTTCCCTCACTGCGAACACTTTGCGACAGTGCAGATATGTTATGTCGCCGAAGATTTCCAGCTTCTTCTCCAAAGTTATCTGCTTCAGGTTGTTATCCAACTCTTTTGCCAAGGCTTCGTCCAGCTGTTCGGAAAGTCCTTTTGCACTGGCAGGTGGGAACTTGATTGCATCTCTCTTCCCGTCCAAGACGTGTGGGAGATCATCATCTGGCACATCAACTTGAATGTACTCAGCACTGTGGATTGACTCCTGGCTGCGTTCTTCTAACGTCTTATCCGTCGAGACAGAGCGCTGTTGATCTCCCCCTAATCACCCCCCCCCCTCCCTTTTTCGTTCTGTGGATTTTCATTCCTCTCTAAGTAGAGAATTCCCTACCACAGGCACATGGAAATTCCAGCCGTTGTTCAGAGCTCGAGGTCCGTGTAACGGGTCTGGTCGATTCCAATGAGGCGTCTGTGGATTCATCATCCTCCCCCCCCCCCTTTTGGTGAATCCTGGGGGCACCTATCATTTTTGGGTCCTCTAGCAATTGAATACAGCTTACGGGGTGCTAACCCGGTCAGCCGGTTTCTAGTCTTTCCCAGTGTCATCTGTCTTTCCAGAAGTCAATCGGTCTTTTCCCGATCGTCACTGGTTTGACCATGCAACTATGATAGGAAACTCTTTACAGAGCGATACAACAGGAAGCAATCTGATCATCTGAAGGGTCCCCCATCCGACAAGTGTTTCGGCCCGATATACTCCCTTACACTCTAAGGGGGACGGGCCCACTTGGGTCATGACTCCCACGCGTCTCAGCCTCCAGTTGTCTTGTTTCGAAAATGAACCCATTAGATAATATATGGTAACAGCAAAAAATAAATAACTCTCCAAGAAATTTCTCTTAATAAAAGTTTATGCTGGTGACGTGAATACGAAATCCATCACAGAAACTGTGGAACAACACTTAGAGAAAGCGATGGACAAAAGAACGAAGAATAGACGACCTGTTCCAGGTCTGTATCTCTATCACGTCTATTCCTGAATAATCTGAGACCACTGCATGTGGGTCAGGTTGGAAAATTAGTTCTGATAGACTGTGACTCTACCATGCCCCCTTCCTAATCCTGTAGTGGAGGATTAGAATTTAGTTGAAATTAAGGTATAATGTCAAGGATTGGTAAAAATGTGTTCTACTGATGAGATGGGTATTAAATAATGATAACAAAACATTTACAACTGCCAATTATGAATGGGACACTACTCTGTAGTTATATTATAGAATTATAACAAAACGTGATTTTTGCATTATTTCTAGTTCAACGATTTGAAATAAAATAAGAACATTAATTCAAACTAGAGATCATGTGACAATAAAATCAAACTATATATATTATAATTATTGTTTTCTCTAATTATTAAATTAGATTAGATCATTCTAGACAGGGGATGATGGATGGTAACTGTATTAATTTTAGAGAAATTATATCATAATTGCTTGTGTAGAGTTTAAATGTATAGTTGAAATACAAGTAGCCGTGAGTTGTTCTTGAGTCCCATGGGACTTATCTGCGCTTGGCTGTTTCTTTCTTGATGGTTGTATTACCTGCACTATGTTTGTGTATTGCCAGAGAGTTTGGGTTGATTCTCTTTTCCTACAAACCCCTCGATCTGTTTGCGCGATGTGCTATCGGGACAATGTGTTTGCTTTCCTAGACAATTTTTCTCTGGTTCCCACAAATATGTCTGTAAAACACCAGCTTCTGATGTCAACAGAGACTGAATGAAATTTACTTCCGGTCACCAGTTAGAAATTTACCTATACAACGAAATATATGTCTTGTCCCCTGTCAGTGATTATGCCTGTCTCAGAGTCAGTGGGTGTATTACTTTTATCAATTGTACCCAACATATACTGTCGGACAAAAATAAGAACGGCTGTCAGTCTGGCGCTATGGAAAATTGTCACTGAGAAAGCGTCGTCAGGTTCGTATTGTCAGAGTATATGTGTGTATATATATATATATATATATATATATATATATATATATATATATATATATATATATATATATATATATATATATATATATATATATATATATATATATATATATATATATATATATATATATATTTACAGTGTCAGAATGACAGACAATTAAGACGCAGATAAAGATGTACTTTTTTACAATAACATAGCTTGGAAGAATCAAAGCCGACCAGGCGTGGCGGGTGATGGTGAGAGACGGTATGTTTCAAGGTTTTATAGATGGCGCATTCGCCGGATGTAAAACGTATATACAAGTTCAACCACCTCATGATTTTGGCTGTATTGTTGTATTAAAAGATTTATGTTGATATATAAAAATATGTGCAAAAGCCTACGTTTGTTTTATAAATTATAGTTGTTTGAGATAAGAGCCAAAATACAATTTAACATTATTAAAATTTAAATATTTTTAGTAAAGTATAAAAAACAATACTAGCATTGCATTATAAATTAATACGAAGTGCTGGGAAAAAAAAGGTGTGCAATAAATACTTGCCCTAAATATTTATTCCTTGTTTCTAGAGAGGTTTTCTCCCGTTACTAAAAAAATACCGCAATAACTTCCCCTGCAAAAAGAAACGCGCTTACACATTCAGTACATAAACAACACGTAAAGTTATTTCCATACCAGATACGGTAGTAGGGGTGCGAAGTGTTAGAGACTTCATTATACTACGTTCAGCTTATTATTGGGTGACCAGGTCTATTCGTTCCTATGTACCTTAGCCTTCTTAAATTTGCGTTGCAATCATTTCCGACAAACCAGGTAGATGAACAAACACATTCAACTTGTTTGAATAATACATGCCCCCCCCCCCAATCCCTTTTCCACTAGAATAGAAAATGCGTAGGACTGAGTGATACACACTGAGACACCACTTTAGTGGTAATTGGTGTAGTAAATAAACTAACTCCGAAAATAAACTTTGCGTACCCAAAATTTTCAGATATAAAACTGGCGTGTAAAAGACTCTGTACCTCCACTTCCATCACACAGACAGAGAGGAGAAGCCAGCGAGATAGGAGTCAAGAGAGATTTATAGTATATGGCGTGTTTAATAATTCCGCATAGGCCGGTCCCAATCCCGGCTGAAAAAGGAGAAGGGCGGCCTGCACGGAGGCCGTTAGGAGGCAGCCCCTTCATCATGGACAGGCACAACAGGCCAATTACCTGTTTGCCTTATAAACATACGCGAAACATAAGAGAGAAAATCGTACTGATTCTAAAGGCGACGAACTGGAACGGACTACGACATACGGAACATGGAACACAAGAAGTATAAAAGGGAAGGAAGAGGAGCTGGTAGAAGCGATGAGGAAATCTAAACTAGAAATCCTGGCTTTAACAGAAACAAAGAAAAAAGGACAAGGAGTTATGGATCTCGATGGCGACACGCTGCTCTACAGTGGAATCCCCATATCTGAAAGAGCTAAAAGAGGCGTGGGTTGTATTCTGGCCACAAACTGAAGGGATAGTATCAAGGGAAAGAACTTTGTCTCGGAACGCATTATGGTCCTAAAACTGAAAGAAGGAGAAACCATACTCAACCTGGTCATTGTGTATAGACCAAATGAAGATGAGCGTGCAGAGGTCAAGGAGGAATTCTTCGAGCTGCTTCAAAAGACAATGGACAACTGCCTAGATGAAATTATCATGCTCGGAGATTTCAATGCCAGAGTTGGAAATGACCATGCTTGATGGGGTGGAGTTATCGGAAGATATGGAGAAGATACTCTTAATGTCAATGGAAAGCGACTCCTTAGATTCTGGACTGAGCAGAATCTGATCATTACAAAAACAAAGTTCCCCCTTAAGCGCATACATGTATACACTAGGTGTGAACCAACAAAGAATGAGAAGTCAGTGATCGACTATGGAATCCAGCGGTTTTCAACTTGTGCGCCACGGCGCAAGGGGGCGCCATGACTGACGGTCAGGGGCGCCGCGGGTATGCGTGTATTGTTTTCGTATTTAGCTGTAAAGAAAACAATAAGCTATGGGAAATTTCATTTTTGGTGTTTGTCAACATGCGTGGCACTCGAGAAATTTCACTTTTGATGTTGGCCAGCCTTTGAAGTCCCATTCTCCCGATCCGCTTATCAACTTTTCCTCGCATTTTCCTCGCGCGACCATAGTAGGTAACACGGTGATTTTCTGTTTTCAAACGTTTTTGATTTTGTTGTGAGTTTGATATAAACTATGGAAAGATTTTTTTTAATTTGGCAAGTGTTAGTAAAAAGCGAGAACGTGTTGAGGATGACAAGAAAAGTGGTAATGAGGAAAGGAAATGTAAGTATAGAAAATACGACGAAGGTTACTTCGATTTAGCTTTCGCGT
Organism: Oreohelix idahoensis; assembly: GCA_024509875.1. Taxonomy (NCBI): domain Eukaryota; kingdom Metazoa; phylum Mollusca; class Gastropoda; order Stylommatophora; family Oreohelicidae; genus Oreohelix; species Oreohelix idahoensis. The sequence continues at coordinate 28,475 of JAMPIV010013101.1, forward strand.
GCACTCTTGTGAACAATGAAGAGCGTCCACTGTGTGTTTTGTGTTTCAAAGCACTCTCTGTCGAGTGTATGCTGCTTAGCAAATTGAAGCGCCGTTAAGAAAGTGTTCATGAGAATGACGTGGGCAAACAAAGAGAATATCTCTCTAGAAAGCTGAGTCAAATGAAAGAACAAAAATCAGCATTTTCTATGCAGGCGACAATCTGGAGTAAAGCTCTTCTAGCGTCCTACAAGGTAAGATACCGGGTAGCAAAATGTAAGAAACTCCATACGATTGCAGAAGAACTCGTTTTACCGAGTGCTATTGATATGGTGTCCATTATGGTTGGAGAGTCCGGTGGGAAATCAGCTTTTGCCCATTCCTTGGTCGGACAGTACAATCAGCCGTCGAATTCAAGATTTAAGAGAGAATCGTAATGAACAGATTATAGAAAAGATGAGGGGAAGTGTGGTGATTTACATTGATACACCGATAAAATTAGTAATATTTATACAGATAAAATAATGTAGAAATAAAAATAGTGGAGTTGTGATGCTTCTTCTTCGCCCACGCCACCATCGTGTTGATTTTAGCAGACAGTATTGTAGAGTAAATAGTACTATCGTTTCTAATGTCCTTGAAAACCTATTTATACTATTTTGACACGAAAGGCTTATTCATCTAGAAGGAGTGCGAGAGGAGAGACAGAAAAATGATACCACTGTCACGCGTTGGTTTCGTCTTCTTCGTACACTCTCAGACGTCCACTTGAATGTTCTCAAAGAAAGCAGTAGTCAGTTTCAGGCTATTTGAATCCCCGTAAAGTTTTTCCACGAAAGCAGCTAGCGTCGGCCATATGCACTTTCTCTGTACCACATATAAGGGGCAACTTTGAAGCAGATGTTCAGCAGTCATTTTATCAGTGCCACAGTTACACTGATCGGTAGTTCCTATCTTTAGCTTGTTGAATAGATGGTATCTCAATCTGTTGTGGCCAGTGCGGAGTCTGAAGATTACCACTTGTTCTCTTCTGTAGAGCTGGTAGTAAGCATCATTCTGTGTGTGCCCTGGATGTTCTACATTCCATTTGTTTCTGTAACTGATTCTGATAAAACTCTTTGCCTCCTCAAAAGTTATGCTTGCATCAGGCTGAGGTAGATGTGAACCTTCTTTTGCCATTCTGTCAGCCTCTTCAATGAGATGGGATCCACTGGATCACAACACTTTTGAATCGTCGACAAAGTTTGTGGAGAACTACTCTGAGATCATCTAGGTCTGTATTATTTTGTCTTTTCAACGTTGCAATTACTGACTGTGCATCAGTAAAGAAAGCAACTTGTCTCTCTACCGTTTCTTCTGTCAATATAACCTCTGCTGCAGTTTTCAAGGCCTCTGCCTCTGCTCTGAAGTTGCTGGAGAATCGTCCTGTCGCCACTGACAGCCTTTTTTCTGCACCAGTGCTTAAGGTCAGAAAGACACCCCCACCTCCATTTTCTGTTGCATTTGTTGCTGATCCATCTGTGTATGCATGGGTCCAGGTGTTGCGTGGATAATGTTTCTCTATGTATTTTGTCGTTATGGATTTTCTATCTGTTGCAGTTTGGCTCTTTTTACTTTCAATTCCAGGAATGTTTTCTATCATTTTAGGGAAACGATTTTGTTTCCAAACTGGAAGCTTGTGTGCAGTGTAGATGGGTTTAACAGTGGATATTTCATCTATGGATACATCTCTCATTTGTGGTTTGGTTGATTCTACAAAATTACTTCGTTTGAGTCTTTGCCTTCTAAGAGCATTTATTCTATGGCACATTGGGTTGTCTGTTAGTCTTTTGAATTTTTCGGCCTGTTGTTGAGCCCTGCAGTCTCTTCTATCTGTCATTGGCTGGGGGCATGTAATCTTTTCGAGTTCTTTTACAGGTGTTGACTTCATGCCTCCCGTTATAATTCTCATTGCTTGATTTTGGAGTCTGCTAATTTTATCGAAGTTTGTCTTAGCTGCTGTTGCCCATGCTGCCATGCCATATTCAAGAACTGGCCTCACTCGCCCTGTGTACAACGTCTTAAGCACTTTCTCATCTGCACCCCAAGTTGTTCCAGCAAGTTTTTTCATAATTGCCATTCTTTGTCTTGCTCTCATTCGATTTCTGTCAACCTGGTTTTTCCAAGTCAGACGGTGATCAAAAATAATGCCTAGGTAGTTCGGATTTTCATTTAAATGAAGATTTACTCCGTTTAGTACTAGTTTGAAGCTCTAAGGTCTAGTTGAGAGGGAAAATACAGTGTACGTTGTTTTCTCTTCATTAATCTTCATGAGCCATGTTTTGGCCCACTCTTCCAGTGATGTTAGTGCTTGCTGCATCAGAATGTTTGCAGTAGTGATACGTTCTTCAGAGATCCACAAGGCTAAGTCATCTGCAAAGGAAGCATTGTGTGCTATTTGTTGAATATTGTCATTTACGTCATTTATGTATGCAAGGAACAGTGTAGGTGACAGGACTCCCCCTTGTGGGACACCCTGCTCTAATATAAACTTTTTACTAGTCTGTCCTTGCAGCTGTACTCTGGCGGTTCTATTTTCCAGGTAGTGACCAATCCATTTGTACATTCGCCCACATACACCACTTCTCTGCAGTTTGATTTTCAATCCCTCTTTCCATACTCTATCGAAAGCTTTTTCTAAATCTACACAAACCACTAGCGTATGTTTTTTTTCGTGGAAGGCATCTTCGATTTCCTGAGCTATATATGTGATTTGATCCTCAGTGGATCTGTGTTGTCTGAATCCTGCTTGTTGATGGTTTAATAGGTGTTTGCTTTCCAGGTGCCACATCAGTCTGGTATTTATCATGCGCTCCATCAGTTTTCCTACACAGCTTAGTAGACTGATCGGTCTGTAACCATTTGGTTCTTTCGGGTCCTTGTCTTTCTTTGGTATAGGTATCAGTACAGCTTCTTTCCATGCCTGCGGGACAATTCCTCTTTTCCAACTGTAGTTAAGTACTGTCAGAAGCTTCTTTTTTGCCCTTGTGCCGAGACCTATTAACATTTCATTGGTTATTCCATCTTTTCCAGGTGACTTCTTTTTCTTTAGTGACTTTATTGCCTCTTCCATTTCTGCCATTGTCAAATTTGTCATCATATGCTCTTCAGGTGCAGTTTGTTTGTTGTCATGAATCAACTGTTCATCTGTGACGATTTTCTTCCTGTCAGCGGGGACATCAATGTGATTTGCGCTAGCAAAGTATTCTATAAATGCATTTGCAGCTTTTTTGCCTATCAGCATATTGTCGCCGTGTTTCAGTGCGATTTGTTTGTAATGAGATCCTTCGTTGTTCAAGGCTCTAACTAGTTTTCATAGCTTATTTCCGTCTTTATCTAAGTTTAGATTTTCTGTTTTTTCTTTCCAGCAGTCTCGTGTTGTTTTATTTAATGTTTTTCGGTATTTTGCGGTGGTGGCTTTGAGTAATATGTTTGCTACAGTTGTTTGTTCTCTTTCTGCTGTGTTTCTGACCTCTGTTACTTCATCTTCAAGCCTTTGAAGTTCTTCAGTCCAGTAAGGTTTGTAATTTTGTCTTGCCCCTCTGGGAATGGAATCAGTGGCTGCTTGTAGTATGGATCTGTTTAGGCTTTCGACCATCGTTTTCATTTTGCCGGGCCGTGTACTAATGGTTTCATAAAACCTGTCTGACAACATTGAAAACTTGTCCCAGTCAGCTCGTTTGTAGTTCCATCGAGGAAGTAGTTTTTCTTCCTGCGGAACAAATTCCATATTTATGACCAGTTTTATTGGTTTATGGTCACTACCTGCTAGCTGATCAAGCACATGTCTGTCTATTTTATGTCTGATATCTCCTGTAGAAAAGGCTAGATCTGGAGTGGAAGTAGTGTGCCATCTTCTGGAGTAAAAACTGGGGTTGTCATCGGGACTGTTAATTAGGTGAAGATTTGTATCTATCTCCCAGTCCTCCACTTCGTCTCCTCTGTTGTCTGTATCTGGGTATCCCCATCTTTCAGAATGGCTATTGAAATCACCTACCACTACGCAATTTAAGTCCTTTATTTCCATGCAGGAAAGTGACAGATCCTTGTTTGGTGGGCCATACAGATTGTAAATACGTTGGTTTGAAACACAAATTGGCAGCGAACGCGTCGGGTATTGATAACGTAGGGTAAAATTAAATAGAACATGTTTGAAATAAATCAAGACGTAACCCTTTTCCGCATAACATGTTTGAAGCAAAAATCTATGTAAGGCCAATATTTGTTCGTTCTATAGTCACACAGTGGAAATGTATACACACACAGACAGCGCATTGCCTGCCAAGTAGTACATTTTATGACGTAACGGACTAGTGGTTTCAGTTTGAACAACGAGAGAGATGGGAAAAGATGGAGTATTTATAGAAAAGTAAAAATTGACAACTAATATGGAAAATATATGGAAATCATAATTACAGGGACCACGGTCATAAAATTTATTTAGTTCAATAGCATATCTTCTCCTGAGCAATAATATGTTTTAATATACAAAATCCTCCATGTAATAATCAAGATATTGACATAATACTAGATGTTCACGAACGGACTGACGAACAGACCCTCATGTTTGCATTCACTATTCATAACATTTTGGGGACGCGGTTTTGAAAAAGAGGCATGAGAAGGGAAAGTGAAATTTGATTGGTTAGTAATAGGAGGATAGGAGAAATATTATTGGGTGGTCCAAACTAATATATTTGTAGAGTGATATTCAAAACAGAATAACTAACAGACTGTGAAACACGCGGTTTGTTTGGAGTTCGGGGTTTTTTTAAATTTCAATTCAAAACGGGGGAACGCTGGATTTCATTGGCCAGCCTCTTTTATATTATCCCAAGCTTCCAAGGCTTGTCGCCATTTGTATAGAATCATTTCCAGACTCAGGACGTTGAGAATAGAAGTGTGACTTTGTTGTTAAAACTAAAACTAATAAAATAAAACATAGTCACAGTCTAGCCAGCGGCAGAACTTAACGTGTGCCAGTCATCGTACCTGTGTTTTATTTCATTGAATTGTAGTAAGAGGAATTGAATTATTACTATGTATTCTTTGAAAAGGCAAAAGTTTGATACTGCCAAATGGGGAAAGTGTATGACATGCCTGTAAAAGTCTGTTTGTTCGTGATGTAAACTTTGGTAGAGTGGGCGTGGCGTTTTATCACTGGACAGTCCAATGTTGCGGTGTATATCTAGGTCACCAGCGTGAGGCGCTGCCAGGGTGTAATGAATACATTCACACAAACAGCATTACATGTTTTCATGCGGGTAGTACTTGGGATATGATGTGGGATGATGTGGTAAGTGTGGGTGTAGACGAATGCGTTTAGGCTCTTGGACAGCTATACACTGAACCCACTCACCCACATGCAGAAGTCAGTGAAGGTAGGTAATACTGCTGACGTTTCACAATATTTATTATACGACGTACGATAGTATGGACGACACAGTCAATGGCACAAGTATCATGGACATTATATGATGGTAATGATGGTTAACACTTTGCATCAACTCAGATTTATGGTGCCAACAGTAATGGCCTGTCAATCTACGTTCTGCTTTCATATACTGAAGTTCTGGTACCCTGACAGAACCCGTCAGGTACCCCTTTTGCAAATATACCGCACGAGAAAAGCGGTTTTAATTGCCTAATAAAAGGCTGTGACTTCTTCTGGCATCACATGCCAGGCATTTCTTCTCATGAAGAATAAAGGCCGTAACAACGGGCCTCTATGGCGACAGCATCAGGCCGCAAGTAGCGGGCCTCAAATATAAGGTAACCTTATTGTTTTATCTTTCCGTGTACATATTCCTGCCAATCCGACCGCTTGCATAGCGGGTTACTCAAGTAGATAACTTTCTCTGGGCTTCTAATGTTCAAAAGACAACTTAGTATTGGTTCCCGTATCAAGCACCAATAATGGGGCTCTATATAACATATCAGCTGTGAGCTCTGTTCAACATGTCGCCTTAAGGTAATCAAATGTACGTCTCTAACTTAGGCATACGAGAAGATCACAAATAACTCTATTACCTTGTTTCAGAATCCTATAAAACACTAAACACAACACTGCCATTCCTGGCATACAGAATTAACCAGGGGAAGGAAAGATGACATCTCAGTCATACAATGAACTTCCTAATCCCCGAAAAGATGGCAAGGAAAAATCTTCGGACCTCTGTCCGATCACAACGCCCAGGGTACACTGCCAAGACGGAAGTCTCCCGGTCTTTGCGCCCAAACCTGCGCATGTGCAAACAAGCACAGACCTGAGCGAAACTTACCAAAGACCAGGGTGTTTCCTTAAGCGAGAGGCAAATACACTCCGTATATGGTCATGTGAATAGTGACTTAAGACAAGACGAATATATAAGACCTTCCCCGACACAGGTCAACATAAGACAAGGGGAAGATAACCAGGAATCAAACCTGTCACTAATCGTAAATCACCAGTTCCCTTTCTTAGACTATCAAAATAATTAACAGGTCGATGTCTTTAAACATATATGCCAAATAGACAGGAACAGATTACCGCACCCCCTGGGGGAAAAAAATGAAACTTTTTTTTTTGAAATCCATCACTGAGCAAGATGTAACAAGCTCATAGCGCATGAATGATGCGCCGATAAAAGGATCAACATAAATATAACGACATAATGTCAGACCCAATCGACGCACAATAGCGCGTCTGGTGAGAACAACAGTTATCTCACAAGACAAGAGAAAATATATATTCTCCAAATAAAACGTATCCGGGGAGGTGCCACCAATGTACCCAAAGGTGCAGGCAATGTTACAATGCAAACAATATTTACATACAATATCATCATGTGTAGCAATGGTGAAAGACAATATATATCGAGAAGTCATATCAAAAGAAATCTATCGAAGTATAATGCTATAAAATAATTATTATCTAATGGTTAAACAAAACCAAATTTATAAAGTCTTTTCACATCAACATGACTATACAGGTATACATTCTAACTAACAGGCGATAATCTCAGAAGCCTTGTCCGGAGGACGCTTGTAAGCAGCATTTGAATGGTCGGCATGGAAATCATAATGCATCAAGATAATTCTGTGACGGCACTCCCGGACAAAGTACGGGTTTGCTGAGAACAATACAAATAACACAATTTTTAGAATGTTATAATGTACCATAGTCACTATTACATTTCTACCTTATTAAGTGTGGCCGTAATAATTTCCGACCTTTATATCGTGATAACTAAACCTTCTATGTTATACCAAGAACGGTAACAGAGAAAGAAATCATACAATTCATAACACTGAATTTAAGTAAAGGGACATAAATGTTCTAGTAGCATGTTATTGTAAGGTACAGACGTAAATCTAGATATATATCAAGAGATCTAGACATGCGAGTTAAGTAGATTCATGTGGGCATCGCGATAATATGTCTGCCATCACATTATCCGAACCACGGATAGCTCGTACCGTGAAATGAAAAGGTTGAAGAGCAATAGCATATCGAGTGGATCTTGAGCTCTTCAAATCCTTACTCTGCATAGCTGTGAGAGCTTTTTGGTCGGTTTCTACTATGAAATGCGCGCCCAGAAGGAATCTTTGAAGTTTAAGAATCGCCCAGACCATAGCCAATAATTCTCGGTCTAGAACGGAATAAATCCTTTCTGTCGCATTCAGCTTCCTAGAGACGTACATTACTGAATGCAGAGTATCTAAATACTCTTGCATCAGTGCCGCCCCGATCCATGTTTATGAGGCGTCACTACAAAGGACAAATGTCTTATCAGCAGTAGGTAGTCTTAAGATAGGAGGAGATGAAAATAATGACTTAATCTGATCCAATGAAGATTGGCATTCTTGTGACCAGCGCACCACATTAGGAGACCTTTTCTTCAATAGGGTTGAGAGTGGTGCCGTAATAGAAGAAAGATTCTGAATGAATCTTCCGTAGAACTGTATTAGGCCTAAGAGACTACGGATCTGTTTCTTTGTCTTAGGAATAGTGATTTTGAGTATCTTAGAAGTGTTGTGGTCCTCTGTCTTCAAGAGACCATGTCTAACACGGTGACCAAGAAAAGAAATTTCACTAAATCCAACATAGGCTTTAGAGGGTTTAGCTGTCAAGTTATGCTCGCGCAGAGTAGACAGCAGTTCACATAACCCCAAATAGTGATCTTCCCAAGAATCACTAAAGAGACAGATATCGTCCAAGTATGCAATAACATCCGAACGATGTGAAAGAATTCGACGCATCATGCGTACGAATGTAGCTGGGACATTCATAAGGCCGAAAGGCATGAAGTTCCATTAGAACAAGCCCCTGAGTTTAGAGAAAGCAGTGAGAAGTTTGGCTCGATCAGTTGGAGGAACTTGCCAATAACCTTTAGACAAGTCGAGTTTGGTAAAGAAACGAGAGTTTGAAAGTCTAGTAAGTAGCTCATCCAATAGCGGCATAGTTTCAGCATCGAATTTCGTTCCTTGATTTAGTTTACGGTAATCGACGCAAAGGCGTATGTTATTGTCTTTTTTCGAACAATAACCATAGACGACGCGTATGCCGAATTGGATGGTTCAATTATCCCTAACTGTATCATTTCATCCAATTCTTTCTCGACCTGTATTTGGAAATGAAAAGAAATAGGGTAAGGTCTGACCCTGATAGGAGTATGGTCAGTAAGTATTATGTCATGCTTAATGACTGATGTGTGTCCAGGAATGTCCATGAGAACATCCTGAAATGTTTGTAACGTGGAATAGACTTGTAGCTGTTCCCCAGTAGACAATTTAGGAGAAATAGTAACATTTTTCCATGATTCCGTAGAATTAAGTGGAATCATCGGAAGAGGAAGATTAACGTCCGAGAAAGTAGATTCTTTATCCTGTATAACTGACAGAGATGCGTAATAACCATGAGGGACTGGAGTGTCGTCCGTCGCTTGAAAGATAGTTTGCAAGTACTCTGGACGTTCAAAAAATTCCGTAAGCATATTTATATGGAAGGTTTTATGTTTTCCGTCTATATCGACAACATAGTGGACATCAGAAATTTTAGAGACAATCATAAAAGGACCTTTCCATCCAATGAGGAGTCTATTTTCCCTGGTAGGGAGTAATACAAATGCTTTGTCGCAAGGACAAAGTTGTCGTAGGCATCTTTTTTTATTCGCAAATTGCCTTACCTTTTCTTTAGCAAATTCCGATGCAGAAGTTGCTAATTTGCATGCTTCAGTGATTTTCTGCCTGAGTGCAATGACATATTCATAAGAAGATTGTGTGTCATATTTTATATCATCGGCCGCTATGAGATCGTGAAGCAAGGACATAGGGCTGCGCGGACGCGCGCCAAAGACTAGCTCAAACGGAGAAAACCCGGTGTGTTCATTAGGAACCTCTCTGTATGCGAAGAGAGCCGCAGGTAAGACTCTGTCCCAATCCTCGGGATGATCCTCAGTTATCTTCCCAAGTAAATTTTTGAGGGTTCTATTGAGACGTTCGACTAACCCATTAGACATTGGATGATAGATGCTACTCAAAGATCTTTCAATATTAAGAGTAGACTTCACTTGTGACATAGTGTCAGATATCAGTTGGGTGCCATGGTCTGACAAGATTTCCCTAGGAAATCCCAGACGTGAAAATATTATCCAAAGAGCGTCTGCAATGTCGGCAGTAGAAATGCTCTTAAGAGGTATGGTCTCTGGCCAACGAGTACACATGTCAACGCATGTAAGAATAAATTGGTGTCCTCTGGCTGATTTGATTTTAAAAGGACTAATGATATCTATCGCCATTTTTTGAAACAGACGCATAGGAATGTCCGCAGCCTGGATAGGTGCTACATGGCGAGGACCTTACGACTTGACTTCTTGACATACTTTGCACGAGCGGTAATAAAGACGTATGTCTCTATTTACGAATGGCCAAAAGAAAGCCGCAAGAACTCTCGACTTAGTACGTGAAAATCCCATATGACCAGCGCATTGAGAGCCGTGAGCATTTTGCAGTATACGAACTCTCATACTTTTGGGTACAAGAATTTGTGAGTGTATAGACGTGTCTGAGTGTTGTACCATACGCACTAGTACCCCATTCTTCATAGTGATCCAGGATTTGCGATTTGTGTTCTGATTTGGATCACCATCTTTAACCAGAAGGAAGAATTTTTTTAAAGAAGTGTCCTCTTGTTGACTTTTTATAAAAGAGTCACGCAAAATTACCGAATGATTATCTTGCTCAAGTACTTCATCACCTTCGGTCGATGAAGACAGAGACATATTCTGAGCCTGTGCTCTTGTGACAACTGCATTAGCAGTTTCCATATTTTGTTCTTCCCAGGCAACAATTTGCTGCGGGGTACAATCCTTAACCCCGTGTATACGCCCGACGATAAGAACCGCAATAGGATTCGGTAACAGACACGCGTGGACATTTCCCGCAAAGAAAGGAGTAGCTATGTGTATGATAGCAGTCGAATATTTTTCTACTGTGCCACCAAATGTTACACATTTGATCTCTTTCCCAGTGGCACAGGAACGATCTATAAGAGATTGCTTAACCCAATAGTAGTACATCCAGAATCAAAGAAAACTAAGACAGGATTTTTATTTACTAGACCTCTATGTAGGAGAAGAGATCTGCTTCCGTCATGCGCCGCTGCGGCATGAAGAGCGGGTAGAGGATGGCCACAACTCAATGTAGATATTGTAGTAGGTTAAAACAAAGTAGAGCACTGTTGCGGTCATTTTTGATGGAGTTTCAAACATCGATCTATTGGTTGTAGGTTTTTCACCCTGGTCAAGGTTTAGTAACTATGTCTTGACTTTGCTGTGTCATGTTGATTAGGGGTTATCTCCCTTGTTTGTTCATTCATTGTGTTTGACCTTTTGGGTCAAAGGTAATACAGTTCTGGGCTATATGCGATGCGCAGTGGAGAGCGCGAAATTAGACTTCCGTCTTGTTGAGTTGTGAAGTCCTGGCTTCTGGGGACGTGTATGTCCATTGTAGTTTCGGGGAGGAAAATCTTCGAAGTGACTGCGTTGTCAGTTTTCCCCATTGATTCTCTGTGCGTCAGGAAGGACGACAGTGTTGTTATTATGTTCTGAGGATTCGTTGCAAGGTAACACCGACCTTTTTCATTACTATGCTTTCGGTGGCAGAATTTGTTAAAGAAGTACCTTCTGTAGCTCACCGAAGTATGCAGTACCTTGTAAGACTATTTGTGAGTCCAGTGACAGCTCACCGATCCTGCTATGAAGAGTACACATTGAACGTCCATTGTGCTCAAGATAGCTATGTAAGACTATTTGTCTTTAAACGAACAGAAGTCCAGTGACGAAGAGATATATATGTATATGCTGGTAGATTTATATAAACTTGATAGCAGAGTTTATGCAACCTGCTGATGAAGAGTACACAATTGACGTCATATTTAGGCCGGTGGAATGGCCACTATTCTACAGCATAAAAAGAAGTAACTGGCGTGTTATGCCAAATTGAACGACGGCCCTAGTAATAGGATTACTTGAGTGAAGGGCTCGTCTTTTGTATGACGGAGTTATGAATGTATCTGACGCGTTCAGTCAGAGATACCAAAAGCGGCATTATGAACAGTACATGAAAAGAACATAACACTATTGACATGCATACATATATGAATGTTCACCAGCCAGAATGACTGATATGTACCCAGCGATTTCCATTGACATGATGTGCATGAACTTGTTTACATTGATTGTTCCTGTGTGATTCTACATGTTAGTCCTGTCAATAAATGTATGAACCATCACAAGTAGTTCCAACATTCATTGACTGTAGTACGAGTGTGACTGGGTGTTTGTACACTACATATGAGCCTAAACACATTCGCGTCTCTGCACACCCATGTCTCTTCATCAACATCTGCAACACGCAGAAACGAACAAGCTAAGGAGCAAGAAAAATCAAGTAACAAGCACTGAGGGCATTGAGATGCTCTCCCATAATCGAAGGCAGAACATGTAACAGCACTAGGGTTAGCTTTATTATCATTTGATTCATTACTAACTACCTGTGGCTCTTGTTGAGCACAGTTAGCATGATGACATGATCTATTATTGTTGTGTTGCCCTCTACCCCGACTATTATGTCCTCTGGAATTATTGTTATTTGACTTTTTGCTTTGGTTTGCACCGCAGTTTTCACAATTGTAATTGTGATTTACTCTTTGATTATAATATCTACCAGATTGACTTTGCTGTTTCCCTGCACAATTTTGATAGCTAGGATAGTTTTTATTGTGGCTACCCCTACGAAAGTTTCCAAAATTGGCGGAACCAGAGTTACGAGGGCTGTCAGATCGCCTCCAGTTCTTTGAAGACGAACTACTGTGGGATGGATCACCCTGATCCTGTCCGTAATTACGATAACCTTTCTTATCAAAGTTGCGTTTATTACCTTGAAATTTACCCTGAAAATTAGGCCCATATGGTGTCGCAGAAGCCACGGGCAAACCCTCTTTAATCTTAGATGTACTAATCGTTTGCTGTGGGTGTGCAGTGACATACTGGCAACAGTATTGTTCCATGTCTTTTATGTCTTTAGGTTTACGTTCATGTATAAAGGCAAGAAAGGACTCATTAACTGATGACATTACTTTGTCCCTAAGTAATAAGTCCATAAGTGCTTCATATGTGTGTTCAGTCTTAGACAACTCAATCCATCGAGTGAAAGTAAGAAGTATCTTTGTAATAAAGTCTGAGAACTCTACCCCAGTTTCTGGTAACATAGTCTTAAAACGAAGACGATAATCATCTTCTTTAAGTTGATACCTCTTTAATAAAGTTGCTCTAACAACTTCATAGTTAGCCTTGTCAGGTTCATCTATTGCCATTATAGTATTTAATGGTTCACCCATAAGTGTATCCAACAGTTGACCGACATACTTTTCCTTATCTACCTTATGCGATACGCATGAAAGTTCAAATCTATTAAGATAGAACGTTATATCGTCCTTTGCAGCATTGAAAGGAGGTAGTTTTACTTTATAAGTATTATTATCTGTCTAACTAGAAGTCGCTTGAGAACTACTCATATTCATCACTTTTGATTTCTCAATCTCCAAAGTCAAGAGTTTTTCCTCATGTTCTTTAATCTGTTTTTCTCTTCTCTCTTCAGCTTCTCTTTGTAACTTGTTCTCTTCAAATTCTTTTTCCAATCTTTTCTCCTCAGCTTTTTGTTTTTTCTCTTCTAATTCCTGCTGAATTTTTCTCTCTTCAGCTTCTCTTTGTAACTTTTTCTCTTTTCTTCTCAGCTTTTTGTTTTTTCTCTTCTGCTTTTTGCGCCTTGTCGTATTGAGTAAGTGCAAACTCCTTCAATTTATCACCAGTTTCACCAAGGGTTATCCCTTGCTGGATAAAGAAATCCAATGAAGACATTATGTCCAATAATGTGCTATCAATACCTCTGAAATAATGATAAACTATATCCCAATCTCAGTGGGAGACAAGTCTTTGACAAAGACTTTGTATAGTTAACCTGTTTATAATGTCACCATATCACTTCAGTATCTTATGTGCATCATATTAATAATAGTACACGATCAAGTATATATGTAGACTGTATATGACAATAATATATAACACTAATTAAAGAAAGACAAACATCTGGACAATCGAAAACATTCGCAGAGGTCAACTAAACTGAAAAGCTAAACTAAGGAAAATGTTACAAAAAAATTGCAATAATAACTGCGAAAAATCACAATAATACAATGACAACACAGTGCATAAACATAAAAGGTGTATAAAAATAAACAATAGAAAAGAGAAGGCAGACAAATACAAACAAATCGGAACAGAACTGAAGAATGTAGAAAAAAAACGAAAACGATACTAACACATCTCGTCACAACTAACAACAAATATCGCGCCAGCAACGAAAGTCGCAACAAATTTCCACAACTGGGAAATTCACGATAAGTTCCCTAAAGAACGCTCACAATAGACCCTCTGTTAGGTGGGATATTCTATTGGAGTCACCGACCCAACCAAACCCGCAGAAATAAACACACTAATCTCAACATGTAACAAAACAGAAAGCATATAATAGAATGTGTTGCAAAGAAGGCTCAGTTACACACAATATAATGGCACAGTTTCAAAAACCCAATTGCCACTTATCTTAAAGTATAATCCTGGCCTTTTTTTGGAAACATTGAAGTACAATATATGAACAGCAATGATTGGAAGATCCACCGTCGATGGTTACCGAACGACGACAATATGTAGTGGTTTTCAAACGTACAGCTACTGTGACATTCTCGACAACCAGTTGCGACCTGAAGATCCTAAGTTTATATGTCTGTAGACTGTAGCATGTAAACAAACAGCTGAATTGTTTACACTGAGAGCTTGAAAGAAAACGATGTGACTTGCTCGCACAAATAAATGGACATCGTCTGTAGAACTGCAGTAGAACGCTTATTAGTAGAACAGTGTCACTCCACTTCTGTAGCAGCTGTGGTCCATGTAGCAATATCATAAAGATGCTAACGCCAGTTTCTGTAGCAGCTGTGGTCCATGTAGCAATATCATAAAGATGCTAACGCCTGTATTTATGTGGGTCAGCAGTCGTTAACCTATTTACCACCGTCCTGTGTAGCTGAAAACCCCACGAATCTGGCCTACCAGATGTAAAAGTCTGTTTGTTAGTGATGTAAACTTTGGTAGAGTGGGCGTGTCGTTTTATCACCTGGACAGTCCAATGTTGCGGTGTATATCTAGGTCACCAGAGTGAGGCGCTGCCAGGGTGTAATGAACACATTCACACAAACAGCATACATGTTTTCAGGCGTGTAGTACTTGGAATATGATGTGGGATGATGTGGTAAGTGTGGGTGTAGACGAATGCGTTTAGGCTCTTGGACAGCTATACACTGAACCCACTCACCCACATGCAGAAGTCAGTGAAGGTAGGTAATACTGCTGACGTTTAACAACATTTATTATACGACGTACGATAGTATGGACGACACAGTCATTGGCACAAGAATCATGGACATTATATGATGATAATGACGGTTAACACTTTTCATCAACTCAGATATATGGTGCCAACAATAATGGCCTGTCAATCTATGTTCTGCTTTCATATACTGAAGTTCTGGTACCCTGACAGAACCCGTTAGGTACATCTTTTGCAAATACACCGCACGGGAAAAGCGGTTTCAATTGCCTAACAAAAGGCTGTGACTTCTTCTGGCATCACATGCCAGACATTTCTTATCATGAAGAATAAAGGAAGTAACAACGGGCCTCTATGGCGACAGCATCAGGCCGCAAGTAGCGGGCCTCAAATATAAGGTAACCTTAGTGTTTTATCTTTCAGTGTACATCTTCCTGCCAATCCTACCGCTTGCATAGCGGGTTACTCAAGTAGATAACTTTCTCTGGGCTTCTAATGTTCAAAAGACAACTTGGTCTTGGTTCTCGTATCAAGCACCAATAATGGGGCTCTATATAACATATCAGCTGTGAGCTCTGTTCAACATGTCGCCTTAAGGTAATCAAATGAACTTCTCTAACTTAGGCATACGAGAAGATCAAAAATGAATCTATTACCTTGTTTCAGAATCCTATAAAACACTAAACACAACACTGCCATTCCTGGCATACAGAATTAACTAGGGGAAGGAAAGATGACATCTCAGTCATACAATGAATTTCCAAATCCCCGAAAAGATTGCAAGGAAAAATCTTCGGACCTCTGTCCGATCACAACGCCCAGGGTACACTGCCAAGACGGAAGTCTCCCAGTCTTTGCGCCCAAACCTGCGCATGTGCAAACAATCACAGACCTGAGCGAAACTAACCCAAGACCAGGGCGTTTCCTCAAGCGAGAGGCAAAGCCACTCCGTATATGGTCATGTAAATAGTGACTTAAGACAAGACGAATATATAAGACCTTCCCTGACACAGGTCAACATAAGACAAGGGGAAGATAACCAGGAATCAAACCTGTCACTAATCGTAAATCACCAGTTCCCTTTCTTAGACTATCAAAATAATTAACAGGTTGATGTCTTTAAACATATATGCCAAATAGACAGCAATAATGCCTAAAAAGACAGTTTGGGTATTCTCATTTGATTTATGTTTGAATATTGCATTGTTGTAATTAATAAGTATTGTAAGATCAAGATAGAATAGCAAGCCTCAGTGTTCGGGGAAAACACTTATTAACATGCCTAGAGCGTTTATATATATATAGAGAGAGAGAGAAATAGAAGAAAAAATCATCTAGAAGGAGATGTACATACTCCTATTAAATTGTGTTGAAGAGAACAATGAAAAAATGACAGTGGCGTATCTGCCATATGGACCTGAGGCGTGGTCATAGTAGGATGTGAGTTCATATAATTTAGGGGGCTGGTGCATTTTGTTTGCACACTAGGTTGACCCCAAATCATACCATGTAGAGAGTAGGTGAATATACACCAGATATGAAAAGGCCAGGGTGTCTATTTATGTTGCAGGGTTTTATTTCCCTGTTACCAGCCGTGTGACAGGAACCTGAAGTACTATAAGAAGACAGTAACGTCTCCAATTGTTACGGTGTTTATTTTAAATGATGGCGTCTGCTGGGGTTTAGCCGTTCTTTGTGGGTGGTGCGCAACCGTTTGAGGGGGTCCATTAACATTTATAGAATTT
>JAMPIV010013102.1:0-181450 GCA_024509875.1 Oreohelix idahoensis
ACAGTAAATCGATTTGAATGAACCTTTACGTTTGGAAAGTACTTGTATGTGTTAGTGATAATATCTCTGCAAAATATGTCTAATTTTGACGCAAATCCTTTCCAGTGCTCAAAAAGATCAAGTACTGTTTGACCCTGCCCTTGTAAACGCAAGTTTAATTCATTCAGATTTGTAGTTATGTCAGCCAGAAACATCAGCTTGCACAGCCAGTCCTCGTAATTCAATTCCGGGAAATATTCTTTTTCATCAAGAAACACCTTGATTGCTTCTAGACATGATACTTTCTTCTTCTTCTTCGTTCGTCCTGAAAAGGACGGTAGACATGATACAAATCTGTTCAAAACATTACCTCGACTAAGCCAACGAACATTGCTGTACAGCGGGAGGTCCGCATATGCGCTCTTCATTTCTTGTAGAAGAGACTTGAATTGCCTGTGGGTCAATGAAGAGCGAGAAACTATGAAGTTAACTATCTTGACAACAGTTTCCATTACAGAGTTCAAGGATAGTGACGAAATCTTCGCACACAAACTCTCCTGGTGTATAATGCAATGGAAGCTCAATACTTGACGTCGAATACGATCCTCAAGAAGTTTAACAAATCCTTTGTTCTTTCTGACAAATGCAGGGGCGGCATCAGTAGTAACACAGAATATTGTATTCATGTTAATGTTCTGATTTTCGAAATACAGTAGCTTACAAATGCAGTTATAATGTCCTCTCCCTTGGCTGTACCATCAAAAGGTATCAAGCAGCACAGTTCTTCATAAATACGGTCGTTGTCACAATATCGCGCAACTATATCTAGGCGCGCCACGTCATTCACATCGACACTTTCGCCAAGAGCGACACTAAATACAACAGCTTGTTGTAACCAGGTTGTATGTTTTACCGTTACATTTTCAGCCATATCAGTTATGCGCCTCTCGAGTGATCTCGCAGAACCCGGTATTTCTCGAATCCGAGACAGTATTGTTTCTTTCTTTGGTAAATCACTAAACAAAATTTCAGCACTGCTCAAAAAAGTTTCCTTGATGTATTTTCCATCTGTGAAATGTTTGCCCTTCGAAGCCACACATTGTGCAATTTTGTAACTACATTCGGTAGCTTTATTTTTGGTTCCAATTACTTGACTAAAAATACTACTTTGTTTTTTGTAGCCAGAAAAAGACATTTTTATGGCTTCACTTTTCTCCTCAGAGTTTTTAAACATGGACTGATGTTTGGTTTGATAGTGTCTTTGTACACTTGACGTACGGCATACGACACTTTCATAACATAAAGCACAAACAGCACGATCTTTTTGTTGTATGAATCCATATTCGTTTGTCCAAAAGTCTTGAAACGAGCGTATATCAAGTTTTTGTCTTTTTTGAGTCATTTTAACGGCACCGTATTACTTAATAACAGCACCAACTTTTGTGCTGCGGTCAACGGACTGTACGGGCATGAGTATGCGACAGCCGAGAGAACTGTAGAGGTGATGGTGGTCGGGAGAGAGGGGAAGGATAGGACGGAAATATAACTTCGTCGAGGTCAGTCATTGTTGCTCCAAACTCACACTGGGAGTCAAAAACTGTGAACGAAAACGAAATAAATACGCTCGTCTAGGCGCTAGCCAGACACTATTGCATAATTATGATATTACGTCTCCGCTTCCAGTCAAAATTCACTTGGGATTCTTTTCAAGAAACTCATCCTGCAAACTACGGTAGCAGGTAGACGCCAGCCTAGTGGGCGCCACAAAGTATAACCACTCCCCTTGAAATTCGTTGAAGAATGTTTGTTCTCGGAAACGGTCCGTAAAAACGAAGACTTACGTGCAGTATAGTATGATCGGGCCTTTAGTTTGCATCAGATCGCACATTCTTACCTCCGATGTATAAAAACTTTCGTTTTGAAGGGTTGTAAAAACAGGTAAAAGCTTTAAAAGAATTATATGCTTCTATTTAATTAAAAATTCAATTTTTTTTTTTTAATGAGATCATCTACTGTACAGTATTTTAATTCACTCAGCGTGCCATTGAAAATCGTTCCACGTGCCACGCTTGGCACGCGTGCCGTAGTTTGCCGACCCCTGCACTAGACCCTGGACAAAAGCAATGAAACTCAGGTTTAAAAACTCAACATAGCCTTGACCTGAGAAGCCACAACTTACCGTGCTTTATTTATTCATTTATGCCGAGCCATGTTTTTACGACGCTGTAATGATAACTCTAATGCTCGGTTCGGTTGTTCATAGTTTTTTTTTAAATAAAGTTCTGGCGAGGCGAGTCCCGTTCAACCTAGTCGGTTATATTAGGGCGCATGTCCAAACATAAAAGACCCTTAGGTCTGGGGTTTGTGTTAATTTGTTCATGGTGGCTTCTTACTCGAGAAAGCATTTTAGACCTTGAATAAAGCATAGAACCGGAAAATTCCTCTTCAGATTACAGAACTCTCTTTTCGGTCACTCTTTCACTCTCACTTAATATGATCTTTGGCATGTATGATGATCTGATTTGTTCATCTCTTATTGTGTTCTTTCAATGTTTTTAAATAGGGTGTGATCGGAGTGGATAAAGAGGTATAGCGTCTGCCTCTAACTCTAAAGGTACCGAGTTTACTCCCAATGAAGAACATATAATAGATGGAAATTTTTTTTCAGAACCAGTGGTTCATAATGATATCATATCAACCTCCAACAACCGCCCCCTTCCCATATCCTGGGTAGGGAGATCGGATGCCTAGACTTCTTGGATAAGGGCAAACAAATAGGAGGTCCCGTATGCAAGTTGCTTTCGTTAAAAAATCCCTCGGAAGCTGGAAATGGTGTCACATATATATGTAAATAGTTCAGCAGTGTCCCGTCCCCCTTGCTTCCCCTTCTTAAGGTTATAATCTTTGCGGCGCAAAAACATGCAATTCGCTGACGAAATTCACTGACTGTAGACTCACTTTGAAGCCACGCCTATTTCTTCTGTTTACAGGCTGACAAGCGTTTACCTACGTTCATACAGGCTAAGATAGCAGCCAGCGAAAGCATAATTCGCCTATCATAAATTATCACGCGAGCAGGAGTTTGGCCGCAAACGATTTGATGTCCAGCATTTCAGGGGAGATAATAAGATTTACCGATCACATTCGTGTGTTCGCTGTCCCAGGGGTGATAATTATCTGATCTATAGCTGATGAGACGAGAACAAAGACGGTCTGTTCGCTTAGCTGATTCTATGTTGTTGGTCGGCGCCAGGGAGCAGAAAATCTTATATCGAGAGTCGAACGAGTTGATTACCCTGATATGGCCGAAGACGCGATTTCTCGCACCAGTCAGTGAAATAACAGTTTGTCCGTATATATATTCAGTCATCCCAAAGTCAGTTTATCTAGTCGCTTCATAATTTTTTGAAATATCTAGCTCGACATTCTAGAGCCATTGTACAAAGTGGATTATTTAGATTTCGTGGAGATGGTTTCATTTTTCTTATTTGCGGTAATATATATTAGCATTTAAGTGATTTAATGTGTTAAGTTCCTGTCGTGTGAAATTCTAATCCACATATATAAATTAAAAAGTAAATGTAAAGCCTAACAAATAACTTCACTAAAAGGAAAGAAGAATGGTAAAGAACAGTGCTGTCACAATGACTGTACTCGAAATCCCCCTTGTTTTCTACTTCGTCTGCAAATTGTAACGTTTCACGTTGATAGTAAAAGCCTACTGCATCACTACACGCTTTCTTCAATAAAACGTGTACTGCCTTTCTAAGAAAAACCTTGAGATACGCAAGCTGACCTATATTAATATTCCATTCATGTCATTTTATACACTAACACGCGTCTCGCTATACAATTACTACCATCACGCATGTAAGGCCACAAGCACTAGCTTTTTTCAAATCGACAGTGATAAAAAACACTACCCATACGAGAGTTAGGTTTTAAAAACCGGAAAAACGCTTATTAGGAAACATGACATTATACTGGTTTACGTTTGAAAACATTACAGTACCCAGACACCACATCGATCGAAGTGAACGGGAGGTAGAAGAAAATACATATTTTGAACGCAGCCCCTTAGCCCCATTAAATTTATATATTTGGGTTCCTTAGGACTTGCTGACAAAGAATATGTTAAACGTTACGCAAATAGTCTAGGAATTAACAAATTATAGCCAAAAGAAATAGTGAGGGATGTCAGACAACACCAAAATCAGAATCGCTCAGTGGCAGATTTTCACACCACCATTGTACGGGAAATAGGTCCCCATGTTACCTCCTATTTGATTGGCGGAAAGTAAATGTAAGGCTAAACACGATTAGTCGGGCTATAAATATTGATTCTTTGTTGTTAGGGAAACGTGAGTAGGAGTACTTTTTTTCAAACGCTGGTGTAAACATGGCTCGATTGGTTAGACCCGCCAATATAGGCAATTTGAAGCGTTAGTTCAGCACCACATTTTCAAATAAACTTACTAAAGAACCAGTGCGTTGAGCGCCAGTGCATATTTTTCTAAATAAAAGCCTGGGACATCGGCAGATCGGATTTTGTGCCTATTCATTGCCAGTCAACGTAATTCTGTATTATTTCCATGAATTGTGGTAAGCTTGAAATATTTGATATCTTTTTAATGAAAATTGAATGTAAATTGATAATTTATGTCTGTATATGTGTGTGGTTCAGTAGCGAACATGAGGCAAAGCCTATATAGTGCTCCAACCTGAACAGAAGGTGTCGGAGGAAAGTAAAACTACATGGAATTGCCAAACAGTACACTGACACCTATCTTATTGACTAGAAAGAAATAATGCTGGAATTGCAGAGGCGTAGTAACCATTAGGGAGGAGTATACTGGTGTAAATTATTTCAGATGAAGCTGACAGTTGGCCTACCGCTCTGAACTCAGTGTTTGTGATGTATTGTGTTCAGTCGGGAAATACATTAAAAATTAGTTATGAAGTAGGAGGTACAACCTTCTTGTTTCAGGGACTGTGGTCCTATGTTATTGAAGCAGCACCTGGTCTGAGCTTTGCTGAATCTGGAGGCTGACAGCATACTCCTGGGTCCAGATAGCGACTAGTGAGGTGTCTCCAAAACACAGGGGAGCAATCGAGCAGAGGAGTCTTTTCCTGCCACCATCCCGAAAGTTAAGCCTTTGTGGCCAGTGGAGCTCAACATTATGTGTCCCCTCAAAAAATGACATTTTAATTAAAAAAAAAAGAGGGACAATACCTTGTTTAAATTGACAGGAACTGTGAACTTTTTCCCCATACTATTTCCCAGATAAACAAACACTTGAAGTCATGATGACAAATAACAACATAGCTTGAAAAACAAAACCAGTATTACCTCATAGTACTACTACACAACTGACACACATAGGATAATATTAATAAAATATGTCACTACTAAGTTCCTATTTATAAATTCTGTATATATAAATTGTGATTACATTTGAATGTGATTCCTGGTTCACTTTGTAGTGGAATCAGGATATATATAATAGTGAAAGTAATTAATACATAAATATTTGAAACTTTAACAGTGACTCATTTAAGATAGTCTTATAGAGTGTTAAATGTGTGTGAGTGTCACAGTGTTGTCAAGTGTGGTGGAATAAATTAAATTGTTTATCTGTCTGTTGTTGTTGTGACTTACACTTCATCATATACATACCCTAGACATTTAACGTAGTCATCACAATATTCCAGAATAATTCTGACTGAGTTCTAAATGTGGTAGCAAGTAAGGTTATCTGTAAAACACTACACCTATTAGATACAGATACCTTCACAGCTGATCTCAGTCAGTACACTAAGTCCCCTATAAATATTTATAACATCCCACTTTACCACATATATTGGGGTCTCGCTCCAGGGATATTGAACTTTCTCCTGTTATAGATATTGGGAATAATAAGAATTAAAAGGTATCCTTGGGTGGAAATAAATAACGTTGAGCTCTCAGTGCCTGTGGTGTCTTTGGATAAGTAATATCAGAGTGTATTGTTTAGTTAGACATTCCCTACATTTACCTGTTAGAAAATGGCGGACCTGGCCAAATTTCGATCTGCTGCTGTACAGACTGCGAAAGAGTTAGGAATGGACGGGCAAATTATGATTGCTTATGTCACTGCTGAATGTGACAAATATATTGAACGGGAAGAAAGAAGATTAGAAAAACTAGAATCTGAAAGATTGGCCGAAGATAAGAGGTTAGAGGCTGAAAAGGAAATTAAGAAGTTACAATTTGAGGCTGAGGCTAAGAAATTGGAGGCAGAAAGAGAAGACAAAAGATTAGCTGCAGAAAGGGAAGACAAGCGATTAGCTGCAGAAAGGGAAGCAGAAGATAAAAGATTACAAAGGGAACATGAGTTACGACTAAGGGAGTTTGAGTTTCAAGGCCATGCTCTTGAAAATGGTGCCAGTCCCTTTACCTCTGATGCCACTGCTAGCCAGGGAGCCTCAACCTCATCTATGAATTTTCATTTAGATCATTTTGTTGAGAAAGACGATGATATTGAGAGCTATCTAAATAGATATGAACTATTAGCTACCACATATGGGTTAGAGAGAGAAAGGTGGAGCTTAAAGTTATCTCAAGGTCTTCGTGGGGCAGCTTATGAAGTTTTTGCCAAAATGAGCAGAGGTGATCAGGAAAATTATGACATGCTAAAGCAGGCTCTTTTGTTAAGATATGAAAAGAACGCAGAATTTTATAGGAAAAAATTTAGGAATGCTAAACTACTGTCAGGTGAAACCTATCACCAGTTCTCTGCACGGTTAGAGACATACTTGGAGAAATGGACTTCTCTGGGGAAAACCCAAGATCTTAAGGAAATGGTCCTTATAGAACAATTAAGAGAGTCCATGGCTCCAGACCTGAGAAAGTTTCTCATGGAACAAGGTGCAGAGAGGCTGGGTGAGTTGCTAAATGTTGCAGAAAGGTATCAAGCGGCTCAGGCAGAGGTATCAGGTAATAAAAAGAAACAGGTGGAAAATTTTAGGGCACCACAGAACTTTAATAAATTTGATCCTAGAGATCAAAACAAAGGTAAGCACCAATTTGATAGGCCACGGTATGACAATAAAAATAAAACCCCACAATTCGATGAAAGGAAATATGATGAAAGAAAATCTTTCAACCAAGGGAAAAGGTGGTGTAAAAAATTGTAAGATGAACAATCATGACACTGACCATTGTAGAAGGAAACCTCCTCATTGTGCTGCTATGACATCTGGGAAAAAGGAAAAAAAGGTCAAACCTGCAGAACTACAGGAACCATACCACCCCCCAGTGTGTGAAGATGTCATCTGTAATGGTGTCACTATAAGGTGTTTATATGATACCGGTTTAGATTACGATTCCGTTGTGAGTTCTCACCTGGTGCAGGCAGATCAATACACCACAGAAACAGTGGAGATTCAAACTGCAACCAAGGATGTAGCTACCATGACACTTCCCGTCGCCCGGATAAAGGTGAAAACGCGATATGTGGAAGGAATCATAAAAGCAGCAGTGATAAATGAGCCAATCTACCCTCTGATATTGGGGTGTAGATATGTCTTCTTGGGGAATCCCAAGAGACCTGTGATATTGGCAACAGTGCAGACCAGATCACAGTCTAAAAAGGAGGAGGATAATCCAATAAATACTCATCCAGATGAGATGAGGAAGGCACAGGCTGAGGACAAAACACTCAAGCTGTGTTTCAAGAAGTTGCCCAAAACCCATACACCTCCAGGCAAGGGAGAGTTTTATATGAAGAACAAGCTGATATATAGGAAGGCTGGATCTGAATCCAATGGTCACGGACAGCTGGTCCTTCCCACTTCATATAGGACTAAAGTGTTGGAACTAGGGCATGCGATTCCCTTCAGTGGTCATATGGGGATCAGCGCAACAGGACAGCGTATAGCTTGTCACTATTTCTGGCCAGGAATAACTGAAGATATCAAACGATATGTAAAATCCTGTCCAGAGTGCCAACGAGTAGCACCTAAACATTGGACTGCACCAGCAACTCTGGGAGAAATGCCCATAGTGGGAACACCCTTTGAGAGAGTTGCCGTGGACTATGTGGGACCTCTCACCCGAACCAAGAGAAGGAACAGCTACATTCTGACTCTGGTGGACACTTGTTCTATGTGGGGAGAGGCGGTAGCCCTGTCATCGATTGATTCTAAACATGTGGCAGAGGCATTGCTCACAATTTTCACAAGGTTAGGCTTTCCCAATCAAATCTTGACTGATAATGGCTCTCAGTTCAAGGGGAAACTAACAGAAGACGTTTTCAGGATCTTCCAGGCCAAACACTTCCATTGTAGTGTGTACCACCCCCAAGGGAACGGCCAAGTGGAAAGATTTAATGGCACATTGATGTCGATCCTGAGAAAGTTGGCACACGAAAAACCAGATACATGGGATCAGTACCTTCACGCCGCCCTCTTTGCTTATCGGGAGGTACCCCATAGTTCAACCGGAATGGCCCCGGCAACATTATTATTTGGAAGGCCAATAAAAGGTCCACTCGAAGCTCTGTTAAGAACGTGGACTGATGAAAAGGCAGAGGAAAATATTACATCCTCATACCAATATGTGAATGAGCTGACCACTCGTTTAAAAACTGGCTGGAAACTTGCCAATGAAAATTTGAAACAAGCCAGGAAGAAACATGCCGCCTATTATAACAGGAAAGCTAAAGACAGAGATTTGGCTGTGGGAGAGAAGGTACTGCTTCTTCTACCCGGTAGTCAGAATAAGTTACAAATTGGATGGCAAGGTCCATATACAGTTCTAGAGAAGGTGTCTAGAACAAATTATAAGATAGATAAGAAGGGGAAAGAAAAAATCTATCATGTGAATCTCCTGAAGAAATATTTGGAAAGAGAACATCAGGAAGAGACACACTTGTTGCCCTTGTCCATTGCCATGGAGATGAAAAAGGAACCACTTTCATCATTTGAATATCCATTACACCCCTGTGAGACAGCGGCACAGGTGAAAATCAGTACACATTTAACGAAAACTCAGAAAGAGAGAGTGCAACAGGTTCTGGATACTCATACAGAGGTGTTAACAGACCGACCAGGGCATACAAACCTATTGGAATATGATATGAAGCTGATAGACCCCACACCTGTATGTATGAAACCCTATTCGATTCCTTTTGCTAAGGAGAAAGCTTTGAAGGAAGAGATAGACTATTTGTTGAAGGAAGGAATTATTTCACACAGTGAATCTTCGTATAGTTCCGGTGTTGTACTTTTAAGGAAGCCCTCTGGAGAACATAGACTCTGTATAGATTACAGGAGACTGAATGCTATTACAGAAGGACAGGTGGATCCATTGCCGGATACAAATCAGTTGTTTGCCAGACTAAATAAAGCTAAATATTTCTCAAAAGTGGATCTGAGTAAAGGATACTATCAGATTCCAGTAAAGCCTGAGGTTAGACCATACCTAGCTTTTAGTACCTCAGAAGGACACTATGAGTTTAACAGATTGCCATTTGGATTGAAGAATGCGCCTAGTGTCTTCTCTAGAATGATGAGAAAATTATTGGACCCTCTGAATAATCCATGTATCACAAATTTCATGGATGATATCCTTATAGCAACAGAAACATTTGAGGAACACATTGACTCTCTGAACATGCTGTTTAATCGACTTAGGGAAGCGAATTTAACAGCCCGACCAACCAAATGTTGCGTTGGATGTAAAGAATTGGAATTCTTGGGACACACAGTTTATCAGGGAAACATGACCCCTGACCCCCAAGAATTTAGAGAAACTAAAGAAAGCCCCGAGACCACAAACCAAGAAAGACGTGAGATCCTTTGTCTCATTATGTGGTTTCTACCAAAAGTATATCAAAAACTTTAATTCCATATGTGCACCGTTAACTGATTTGACACGTAAGGGAAATCCAGATCGAATTACATGGACACCACAATGTGAAATGGCTTACCAAGAATTGAAGGAAAAGCTCACAAGTAAACCTATTTTGAAATTACCTGACTTAAGTCAAGAATTCATAGTAAGGACAGATGCCAGTAATATTGGGTTAGGTGCAACTTTGCTACAGAAATCAGATGCATTGGATGGGGAATTAAGCCCAGTGGCATATGCTAGCAGAAAGTTGAATAAAGCTGAAACCAATTACTCAACTAGCGAAAAGGAATGTCTTGCAGTAATATGGGCGATAAAGAAATTCAATATTTATCTGTATGGGAAGGCATTTAAGTTGCAAACGGATCACAAACCTTTGTCGTTTCTAGCACAGGCTAGACATGAAAATTCTAGATTACTCCGTTGGTCATTATTGATGCAGCCATTTGAGTTTAGCATAGAGTATATAAGTGGAAAAACAAATCTGGGAGCGGATTTTTTAAGCCGCCATCCGTGTGATGAGAATCACCCTAAACCCCAGGAATAATAATAAATTTCTCTATGTGTATATAGAATTATAGACTGACATATAACGTCTGTTTCAAGTGGGGAGAATTTGTCGTGTGAAATTCTAATCCACATATATAAATTAAAAAGTAAATGTAAAGCCTAACAAATAACTTCACTAAAAGGAAAGAAGAATGGTAAAGAACAGTGCTGTCACAATGACTGTACTCGAAATCCCCCTTGTTTTCTACTTCGTCTGCAAATTGTAACGTTTCACGTTGATAGTAAAAGCCTACTGCATCACTACACGCTTTCTTCAATAAAACGTGTACTGCCTTTCTAAGAAAAACCTTGAGATACGCAAGCTGACCTATATTAATATTCCATTCATGTCATTTTATACACTAACACGCGTCTCGCTATACAATTACTACCATCACGCGTGTAAGGCCACAAGCACTAGCTTTTTTCAAATCGACAGTGATAAAAAAACACTACCCATACGAGAGTTAGGTTTTAAAAACCGGAAAAACGCTTATTAGGAAACATGACATTATACTGGTTTACGTTTGAAAACATTACAGTACCCAGACACCACATCGATCGAAGTGAACGGGAGGTAGAAGAAAATACATATTTTGAACGCAGCCCCTTAGCCCCATTAAATTTATATATTTGGGTTCCTTAGGACTTGCTGACAAAGAATATGTTAAACGTTACGCAAATAGTCTAGGAATTAACAAATTATAGCCAAAAGAAATAGTGAGGGATGTCAGACAACACCAAAATCAGAATCGCTCAGTGGCAGATTTTCACACCACCATTGTACGGGAAATAGGTCCCCATGTTACCTCCTATTTGATTGGCGGAAAGTAAATGTAAGGCTAAACACGATTAGTCGGGCTATAAATATTGATTCTTTGTTGTTAGGGAAACGTGAGTAGGAGTACTTTTTTTTCAAACGCTGGTGTAAACATGGCTCGATTGGTTAGACCCGCCAATATAGGCAATTTGAAGCGTTAGTTCAGCACCACATTTTCAAATAAACTTACTAAAGAACCAGTGCGTTGAGCGCCAGTGCATATTTTTCTAAATAAAAGCCTGGGACATCGGCAGATCGGATTTTGTGCCTATTCATTGCCAGTCAACGTAATTCTGTATTATTTCCATGAATTGTGGTAAGCTTGAAATGTTTGATATCTTTTTAATGAAAATTGAATGTAAATTGATAATTTATGTCTGTATATGTGTGTGGTTCAGTAGCGAACATGAGGCAAAGCCTATATAGTGCTCCAACCTGAACAGAAGGTGTCGGAGGAAAGTAAAACTACATGGAATTGCCAAACAGTACACTGACACCTATCTTATTGACTAGAAAGAAATAATGCTGGAATTGCAGAGGCGTAGTAACCATTAGGGAGGAGTATACTGGTGTAAATTATTTCAGATGAAGCTGACAGTTGGCCTACCGCTCTGAACTCAGTGTTTGTGATGTATTGTGTTCAGTCGGGAAATACATTAAAAATTAGTTATGAAGTAGGAGGTACAACCTTCTTGTTTCAGGGACTGTGGTCCTATGTTATTGAAGCAGCACCTGGTCTGAGCTTTGCTGAATCTGGAGGCTGACAGCATACTCCTGGGTCCAGATAGCGACTAGTGAGGTGTCTCCAAAACACAGGGGAGCAATCGAGCAGAGGAGTCTTTTCCTGCCACCATCCCGAAAGTTAAGCCTTTGTGGCCAGTGGAGCTCAACATTATGTGTCCCCTCAAAAATTGACATTTTAATAAAAAAAGAGGGACAATACCTTGTTTAAATTGACAGGAACTGTGAACTTTTTCCCCATACTATTTCCCAGATAAACAAACACTTGAAGTCATGATGACAAATAACAACATAGCTTGAAAAACAAAACCAGTATTACCTCATAGTACTACTACACAACTGACACACATAGGATAATATTAATAAAATATGTCACTACTAAGTTCCTATTTATAAATTCTGTATATATAAATGATAAATATACTAGGCGACTGACTATTGATGGAATATAAATTTACTTCTAATTCATTACGTGTAATTGTGTAAGTGACTAGTGTAATATCATGTGGCGAAACAAATAGCTAGTAATGACAAGCGATAGGTATACGGTAGTCATAATTAAATTATCATTGATATTGTGCGCTGAGAGTTTACCGGGGCGGGAAGGGGAAAAGGCGCATACCTTAAAACTCAACCCGTAACCAGTGAGCGCAGCGTGATAAGATATGCTAAGACCTGTGTGCTTTTAATTTAATTAAATGACAGAGTGGATAAGAGATCTTACCTTGCGCGTGATAGGATAGGATATTGATATTGTGATTAAATGTTTTGTTTTCTCCTAAATCTAGTAAGGATCACTAACCAGCCTGCCAGCGGTCTAAGCCAAAATGCAACCAATAACAATTCTTAGTCTTTATCGGGTCTTCGATGTTGACCTGTGCGGTTCTCTTGCTTCATCCAGAGAGAGAGTACAAACGTATAGACAATAAGGATTAATTATAACTGGAGACACCAAATATCCAGTATTTTTCCATTCAATTATATCAGCCCGCTCTGGCAAAATATATAACATTGTTCCTGATTACTGACCAGTGTGTTGTCAAGTGGATTTATCCAGAAAGATTTACCCAACAGACATTTCCTTTAACTATTGGAAGTACTAACTGCTGTCCACTGTGAACACTAGATCTTGATAATTATTCGCTACCTGAACTATCTGACGTGACATTTTCAAATCCAATAATCATCACCAAAGTAAGCGTTCCCCATTAGGAGGATTAATTAAAAGTGGAGGAACTGGGGTTTATCTTGGAGAAGCACAACACGGACTTTTGATACCTGTTCACGGATGTATATGTTCAAGAAGTTGTTAACCAACTAGTAGGTAAGCGAGATTGAATGTGGCCACGGATTTGACAGAGTGTGAGAAAGGGAAGTGAATATTTCTATTTGTATAATCATTGTACCCACTTCTTTTATTTTTGTTCGCTAATACTGTTATTTTACAGGATAGATTAATTAGGAACTCTGTTCTTTACTTTATCGTCTATTTCTATACCCTAGCGTTAATCTTTTGACCTTTTGGGGTTATTAACTTCTTGCGGGATTTTTTTCTTCTCAACAGAGTGGACAACACTTATAGGATCATTTTCCAGTTTTTGTAACCTACGATAACATATATATATATATATATATATATATATATATATATATATATATATATATATATATATATATATATATATATATGTTTGATGTTGTGAGTGTTTATATGATAATAAACTTAACAAAACTTAATTACTTGTGTTGGTCAGCTCAGCCCATATCCATATTCCATTTACTATAGTTTTCACGTATGTGCGTCTTGTCGTCACTTCACTGTGTGAGTGTGTGTATAGTTAAACGTATATGTTTTTATGTACGGAGAGTAGGATTGTCTGATAATAAATTACAGTCGTAAAGATAGACTGGACTAGAGTATCTTCTCAATCCAGTGACAGATTCTACCCTTAAACTATTCACTCGTGAAATCTATTTCTATACCTTTATTTCTCCCAGAGTTACCACCTTTTGGCCGCTGCCCTGGCAAAATTAAAAAATTTGGAAACCTACAACCGCAAAAATATTTATAGAATGTGTGATTCCTGTATACACACATTGGGATTCTCGCCGATGCTACGTGCACTGTGCTGAGATCCTCCTTGTGTGATCTAATGGAGGAGATCGAAGCACTAATGGAGTGGTCCGTGTGCAATGAAGATGGTCCTTTAAACCAGTCCAAACTAGATAGGAGTTTTGCCTAGTTCAACATAGACACAAGTCCGTCTGTTATATGAGAGCACATGCCCAAATTTAAAATACCTTGCGGTCTTGTGCAGAGGTATTCTTTCAAAAGAGTTCTTTTTGTGTCATGGTCAAGTGTAGGTTCTTGTTTTATTCACGCTATAGCTTTAAAGATATATTTCTATTTCTATTTTCACTTTCCGCCAGGGATAATCATTATGATCATCAAATACACTTAAGCTTCCAAAGGAGTATAAGACTTCAACAAGTCTGTACGAAGCCTTATATCTCTTAACCGACAGGATGTTCACGTGTCTGATTTCACATTATCGCGGCTTGTCTCTCTTGATCTGCCGTAGTCGTGCGCGAATGTGGCTAAAGAGTTATAGTACAGGATGAGTTTATCAAAGGTAAAATCTCCGTTCAAGACTCACTTTTGGCAGTGATATAAATAGAAGGGTGATGCTCCTATTTGAGGGAGTCTGAAAGGATTTTTTAAATGGCAGTATTAACAAACTGAGTTTTTCTCGGTTCTTGTAAAATTTGTATTTCCTGCCCACTTCTATGAAGTAGGTAATTTTTTTCATGATGTGATGCTTGACTCGTAAGTAATTTTTTTTTTTTTTTTTTTGCGTACGCCCGCTATTACTCGAGGCGAAATCTCAGGTTAGTATGTCTAGCATGAGACTGATTTTTACGTGAGTATCCCTTTCTTCTTGTACAGAGACAGGTGTCCCTCGCCATTCAGGCAGATACTCGTAAGTAATGAGGCCCCAGCCAATGGTAAATCAGCAAAATGTTAACCTGTTTAGGTCGATATATAAGTATTTTTTTAATGAGTCTTACGGGTGCGGATATCAGCTTTCAGTCAACCAAATTAGCAAGCCCAACTAAGGATTTATATTTACATATGTGTACAGAAGTAGTTATTTAAGAAAATATTTTGGAAAAAGAACAAGGTTAAAATGAACAAAGTTGATTTCACAAAAGAAAGCTGTTAAGTGATTGTATATCTTCATCGGGTGATATTACTGTATAGAGGGTTTACGGAGTCCATAAGCTGGGCCGGTACTTTGCACTTAAATGTCCAGATGGCGGTAATGGGTTGTCGTTGGAATCTGGTTTCGCTGATAATGTTTCTCAGTAAAGTCTTGAATGTTCCTTCTCACGTCAGGAGCCGAATGATTTTTTGGGATCACGTTTGTTGCACGAGTAAATTTCACAAGCTTACCGCTTCGAATATCTTCTAGACCCGTCTTTTATGGTTGCTGTCCAGAGCTGAGTACTAGTAACTATTTCCAAAAACTGCGAGAAATATAAAATCGAATCTCCTGTTAATCTTTTGTGTCCTGCTATAAGCACCGAGAGCGTCTCGCTTTCCTCCACCATTTCATTTTCCTCTGAATAATCCCAAAGTCCATGAGCTCGAAATCTCAGGCCATCAAGCAGATGAAAGTATGTTAGGAGAGCGAAAGAATGCAAGTGAATCATAGTACAATATACATCATAACTTCATTGGACCTTCGCAGTTAAACGTATCATCACTTAAGGTCAATGGTCAATGTACCACAAAAATAAATTAACAGGCCTGCGTGCTTTTTTCAAATGAGTGTTCAGTTTAGAGTTCACGGTGCAATGCGGCGCCGTTCACTCATTTCCCATAAAAGGTGGCGGGATTGGTACGTTGTTCGTTACAGGACATTTCACTTAGACAATTCTATGTATGGTAGTTTTCTGCATTTATTCCTGCCATGTATAATAGCAACGGCTCCGTGTAATTCCTGAGTGTCTCTGTGTGACAAAATGGGGCGGCCCCTATCGATCTTTGTTTCTCTCCGGCAGTATCAGCACATTTGTGGTACTGATTTTTATTATGTGCTGTCAATTATCGCACTTTACTTTCTTTCTTTCATTGTTATTTTTCTGCTAAGTAGCAGATGTTTGATTTTATCAAATCATTCGACACTCCTCTCTGTATATATAAATCAAGTTTACAGAAAAATGAAATTAACCCCATATGTGCCCTCCCCTCTGTTGAGAAAAGATCCCGCAAGAAGTTAATAACCACAAAAGGTCAAAGATTAACACTAGGGTATAGAATAGACAGTATAGTAAAGAACAAAGTTTCTACTTAGCTATCCAGTAACTAATAGAGTTAGCGAACAAACAAAAAAGAAGTGAGTACATTGATTGTAACAAAAGGAAAATAGTTTTTTCTCTCTCTCTCTCTCTCTCTCTCTCTCTCTCTCGGTCTTTCACTCTGTCATTCTGTGGCCACAACAAACATACTTGCTTACCCAATACTTGATGTAGGTATCCTTCGAAAATAAACATAACAGCAATAGTATGCCTATAGTGTCAGGTGGGTCCCCCAAATATGGCCCCAGACTAGCCTTGGTATTGAATAATAATTTCCAGGTAGTCGCCAAATTGGTAAGTTAATTTTTCCTGGATGATTGTAGCGTAAGGTTTTTTCTTGTATGAAGATAGTATTTAGCGAAGAAATAGAATTCTCTCCAGAATGTATGAAGTCCCAGTGTCAGAAAAGAGCACTGGTATCACAAGTGAGCTACGGCTGCGAATACTCTGAGCTAGACAATAGTTTAAGGCTTCAGAAATATACTTTGCCACCTTAGCTGTAGTAACTCATGTGATATTGTAATAAAATTAGAAAAAGTAACTCACTTAAACAGTTAAAAATTTAACAAGTCACTTGAGTACAATTTCATAATTTTTTATTTACATCTATCTAATTATGTAATGAAGGGTGAGTGTTGGACGATGGTGATTATGGTTTTGTATTTACAGCAAGTGATAATATAATTATAAGTTTAAACTTAGAGAAAAAAAAAGACCCCATGGGATCTTTAAAGTTAATTTAAACAAAAAATGTTCTCTCACTGTTGTTATTTATACTAGTCTGTCTCTTTTAAGCTCTGCCCTAATTTGTCATCATCTGACAGTTGAATGTTTCACATTAGCCACTGGACTAGTCACTATGTAACTCAGCTTTGAATCAGCACTTGTCCAGATATGGGTTGACACATAACACTGTTGTTCTGAAAGTCACACTTCAGTCCAATCCCAGCAATCAGTAGGAAAAAAGCTATTGAACACTTCAACCTCTGGGCTCCTGTTATGTTTAGGTAGCAGGATTGAAGGTCCACTGGACTTCAGGGTTTTTGAAATACGAATATAGAACCTGGAACAAGGAGTATCAAGTGGCTAGGCAATGGCATGGAGACCTATTACATCTTATGGTGTGTATGAACGACTAAGTAAGTAAGGTGTGTATGAGATGAGGGTGTCATCAGATGTTTGCATGTATGATAAATGATACATGGCCTTGTATGATTTTAGATATAGTGAGACAGACTGGTGTCTACTGCAAAACATGGTCTCAATTATAAAAATACATGAATAATCAAAACAATATGAATGTATGGACCTGATGCAACCTTTGCTTTTCTCACCTACATGCCAAGTCCGTAATGGTCTTGCTGGTAGGTTATAGACCCAGACAAAACCAGAATGGTTATATTTAGCCCTGACAAGGACTGTGGTGGTTATAATTTAGGTTTTCCAATCTTCAGCAATCATATCCACACAAACAATATGTCCGATACATTCACAACACACTAAAATCTGAAATAAAATTGATATTATTCACATAAATATGTATATATAGTAAACCTACACACCCTCTAGGATCGATTCCAAGCTCTTATGAAGACTGTACTTTGTGAAGAATGTCTGCCCTTCATGCAGTGGCAACTGACGTAGTATAGACAGAACTCTACTTTGTCTTCTGGCCGGGTCTTGTAGTTGTGTGTATTTTGAACTGAGCGTTCTCGTCTTATATATTGTGAGCGCGGGCGTCTCGGAGGCCAGCAGTGTTTGGGCCCTTTCAAGCACTGAATATTTATCTCATTGTGGGTATTATGTGCATCTGTCCCATCAATCGTTCCAATATACACTCAACCAAGTTTATCCAGCACGTTGTCTTATATTTCCTTTATCTTCCCGTACTGGAAGCTTCCTTTTCATATACCTAAACCTACAATCGGGTATGACATGTATTTACTATAAATTTATAAAATCCATCACTAGGTTAGACCTGTGATGTGAAAGTCAAGTAAAACCACAAATATCTTCATATATAAATACGCCTTTCAACTTTCCTATCGATTTCCATTCCTGCATATCCTTTCTGTGAAAAGCTATCACCTTTTTTATAATTCTCTGATACAAGAAAAGTTCACAAGAAATTATGTACCTAACTTTCGACACTTTGCTTCGCCATTGTGAGTATTATTCTTCTTCTTCTTCTTCGTTCGCCTTGAAAAGGACGGTGGTTGCGTTGTGTCTGTTTACAACGTAGCTGTGATATCTGCACCTTTCGGTCGACACATCCGACTTCTGCACGGCATTTTTTAGGACCGGGTTTGCCTTCCCATTGCGATCCGTGCTCGCTCAGCCAGTCTGCATTGCTGCATACTGTTTCCAGGACCACCACGTGGAGGTGAAGCACGGTCTTGACCAGCTCTGGTTCGCTGGTCCTGACGCAGGCAGTCAAGCTATGAGTCGCTGACTGCGGTCTCTATTGCTGCGTCTTGAGGTCCCGTGAATATTATTCAATTCAATTCACTTAGTTACACAGTGTTCGTTTAGTCTTCATACCGTTCAAGGCTCTTGCCGAAACCATAATTTATTTTTCCTCTGTTCATTCTATCAGTCCATTAACTAAGCGTGTTTTTCCACACTTTGCTACAATGATATGTTTCTTGAAGCAATGGGTTCTTGGGTGTTCACAGTTAAAAACAAAGGAGAAAATAGTTCCTGTCTTGTCTAGCCTCTAGGTGCTACGACTGTTACGTTAAAATTGATGATTATAAATCCTCTCGACTTTTCTCTGGGAAGAGTGCCGATTATGAACCAGTGTTTCTCTTGGATAAAAAATTCGCTTGTGAAAACGACTGTCAGTAGTCGGGGAAAATGTTATATTTGTTGCCGCAGCGGGCTGATAAATTGAATAAAACAAATCTGGATAATTATAGGTCCAGTTTACCTCACGTTACCGTTTATATACCTTCAGTAACTGAGAAAAGACCTACAATTAGAGAAAACACGCTGGCCGCTGGTTTTGACCAACCTATATTCGGAAGAAAACACACATTTAACCAAAATGACAATCCTATGCTATCACGCGTAAAGTGATCTCTTATTCTCTCCGTCCTCTAATTAAATTAAAAGGCACACGGTATGTTAAGCTTATACTATCGCGCTTCGCTTAGCAAGTACGGATTTGGGGTGTCGGCATGTAGCCGCCCCCTCCCCCTCCAACTTTTTGTAAAACACTCAGCGCACGATAAAAGTTATAATTTAATTATGACTACGTCCTAAACAAATATCGCCTGTCATTACTAGCTAGTTGATTGTTGGCGTCTATCGGTTTTTAACACCTGATATAAACACTAGTCATTTAAAATATTTTGACACACCACGAAATATAATGCGCACACTACTCTGTCACTTTTAACATTATACTTATGTCAGCTAAAAAAATGGTTGATGTATTTTACATTACTGAACCACTGGCAAGAAAATATCGGCGCGTTTTCTCTTTTGCTAGTCTTAACGCTAGGAAATAGCAGTGAATAAAATTGGTAAAACTCTTAACACATTTAATACTTAAGCACAACTTAAATTATTACCACAATCAGAAATTTAAATCCCCACGGGACAATTTAACACATTTTGCGAATAAATGGTTTCTAGTCTGGCGTGCTTAGATTTATCCAAAATTTCTGAGAGAGACTGATACCTGACTTAACGTGCATGCAGAATATATACAGATTTCCTGCAATATCTCTACAAGATGACGAAAGTCTCACCTTCGGGGTTTTGGGGAATTCGGAAATCTAAGTTTCCCGAGATGAAAGGTTTTGCTATTCGCTCTCCCGGCGTTTGCCGACGAACATCACACACGTGAGTCGTACGAACAGGCCGTCTTAGAGTTGTCTACCCCTTCGTAGATCAAATACTTAATAATACTTAAGTCCCCCTGAAATTTTGAACATCACAGATGACCGGGAAATATTATATCGCCCTTTGAAGTGGCTTCAAAGTCTGATCAGTTTCGTCACGTGCTTTCTGTCACTATCCGATGATTGACATCTCAGCTTCGCGTGAAAACTCAGTTAAGCAAATCATAACTCGCTGACTGTTATCTGTCAGGTCGTGCCTAGCTAATAGGTCTGTTTGTAAACACTCATTTGTGCATGTAAACAGGAAAATAGGCGTGGCTTCAAAGTAAGTCTACGGACAGCGAATTTCGTGGTTTTTGCGTAGCAACTTATAAGCCTTGGATGGGGAAGCACAGGTGGACGGATAATGATGGGTCTATTTCCATATACACGTCACAGTTATTAACCTTTTCATTTAATTATATAGTAAATAAGAAAGCTATTCTATAAATGTAAAGGAAGTTTTATCCAGAGGGATTAAATTTAATTCTCATCGAGGGTAAAGTCTGAGTAATTGAGATGGTGGTATGGGAAGATAGGAACCCATAACTATGGGGTAGAAAACGCCATTCTCAGAAGAGCGTTTCGTTCTATTCTTTACCACAGTTATTGGTGGTACCAACAGAAAGTACTATCTCTGGAACAAGAAGGGAACCGTGGCCTAAGCTTTAAGACGAAGGACGCACGTTGTAGACACTCCTTGATGTTTCTGGAAACGAGCTACCCCCGACAACCTTGATCAGAAACGAGCGTGAGCAGAGTGAAAAGAACCAACCCATAAGAAGGAGCAGAACCGTCATTGGCAGCTAAGTTCAAATATATGCTGCCACTTGAACTTCTTGTAATATCTCACATTCCCTAAAGACTGTGAGGATAACTTTTCTTGATCCATACTTACTTACTTAGTCGTTCCCCTTCTACCGTGAGGTATCGAGGTTTGGAAGAAAGAGCGCCAGACTATCCTATCGGCAGTCTTCCTCCTGGCCTGGTTCCATTTTAGTCCTTGGTCCTTCAAAGATTGTCTAATGTTGTCCTCCAGCGGACTGTGGGTCGTCCTGAGGGTCTGGATCCCTGGCTCTTTGTTTCCCATGCTTGTCGTGGTAGCCGATCTTCTCCCATTCTGCAGACATGGTGTGGTGAAGTGGGATGTTATAAATATTTATAGGGGACTTAGTGTACTGACTGAGATCAGCTGTGAAGGTATCTATATCTAATAAGAGTAGTGTATTATAGATAACCTTACTTGCTGCCACATATGTATACCTCAATCAGAATTATTCTGGAATAGTGTGATGACTACGTTATATGTCTAGGGTATGTGTATGATGAAGTGTAAGTCATAACAACAACAGACAGCTAAACAATTTAATTTATTCCACCACACTTGACAACACTGTGACACTCACATACATAAAACACTCTATGAGAATATCTTAAAGGAGTCACTGATAACTTTTCAAATAACAATATGTATTCAGTGCTGTCATGAATGTATATGTGTCCTGATTCAAATACAAAGGGAACCAGGAATCACAATCAATTTTAATTACAAGTTATATGTACAGAATTTATTAATATGAATCTTGTAGTGACATATATTATTAATCGTATTCTATGTGTGTCAGTTGTGTAGTAGTAATATGAGGTAATACTGGTTTTGTTTTGTTCAAGCTCTGTTGGTATTTGTCATCATGACTTCAATAGTTTGTTTCTATTGGAACTAGTATTGGAGATGTTCTCAGTTCCTGGTATTAAAACAATTAAATTCCCCTCTTAATGTTATTTTTACAATGTCATTTTAAGATGGGGGTACATAATGTTGAGCTCCATGGCCACACTCTCTTATCTTTCGTGATGACTGCAGTAAAGGCCTCCTCTGCTCGATTACTTTAATGAGTTCTGGAGCCACCCCACTGGTTGCTATATGGACCAAGGAGTATGCTGTCCACCTCTGGCTTCAGCAAAGCTCTGACCAGGTGCTGCTCAATAACTTTAAGACCACGGTCCCTGAAACAAGAAGGTTGTACCTCCTACTTCATAACCAATTTATACTCTCTTTCTACACTGAGCACAATACATCACAAACATTGAGTTCAGAGCGTTAGGCCAACTGTCAGCTTCATCTGAAATACTTTATACCAGTATTTTCCTCCCTAATGGTTACTACGCCTCTGCAATTCCAGCATTATTTCTTTCTAGTCAATAATCTAGGTGTCAGTGTACTGTTTGGCCATTCCATGCAGTTTTACTTTCCTCCGACACCCTCTGTTCAGGCTGGAGCACTATGGGCTTTACATCATGTTCGCTACTGAACTACACATATATACAGGCATAAATTAACAATTTACATTCAATTTTCATTAAAAGATATTGAATATTTCAAGCTTACCACAATTCATGGAATAATAAACAGTTTCGTTGACTGGCAATGAATATAGCACAACTCCGATCTGCCGATGTCCCAGGCTTTATTTTATAAAAAATATACACTGGTGCTCAACGCACTGCTTCTTAGTAGGTTTATTACAAGATGTGGCAATGAACAGGCGCTCTGAATCGAGTATATTCGCAGCTCTACCCAATGAAACCATGTCTACACATCTTTTCAAAAAAAGTACTCCTTTTTCACGTTTCCCCTGACAACACAAGATAGTATTTATAGCCCGACCAATCGTGTTTAGTCTTATATTTGTTGCACTCCAATCAAATAGGAGTTAACATGGTAGGCTATTTCTGTAACGTAATGTTTTTTCAAACACGTTATAAAAAAAATTTTATGAGCAGAAATGATTTCATGCTGTCAGGCACCCCCACTATTTTATTTTGGTTATAATTTGGTAATTCCTAGACTATTTGCGTAACGTTTTACATATTATTTGTCAGCAAGTCCTAAGGAACCCAAATATACAAATTTAATGGAGCTAAGTGGCTGCGTTCAAAATATGCAATTTCTTCTACCTCCTGTTTCGAAGATGTGCTGTCTGGGTACTGTAATGTTTTCAAACGTAAACCAGTATAATGTCATATTTCCAATAAGCGTTGTTCAGGATTTTAAAACCTAACTCTCGGATGGGTAGTGTATTTTATCACTGTTGATTTGAAATAAAGTTAGTGCATGTGGCCTTACACGCGTGATGGCAGCAATTGTGTATCGCGCGACGCGTGTTTAGTATTGCATGCTTCCTGCCTTCATTCGCCCCTCTCTCTCTCCTGCTTTATCTGTCTTTTAGTTACGCCGTGTATGGAATGAATGAAATAGTAAATCTAGGTCATTGATCAGCTTGCGTATCTCAAGGTCAGTACACGTTTCATTGAAGAAAGCGGGTAATAATACAGTAGGCTTTTACTATCAACGTGAAAGCGTTACAATTTGCAGACGAAGCAGAAAACAAGGGGGATTTCGAGTACAGTCATTGTGACAGCACTGTTCTTTACCATTCTTCTTTTCTTTATTAAATGTATTTGTTAGGCTTTATATTTACCTGATAATTTATATATGTGGATTAGAATATTCCACGACACATGGCCAAACCATATTAGCTGGTACTCTTCTATTTGGGTCTGCAGGGGTGGGATTTTAGGTCTTGACGTATGGTATCGTCTGGTTGCGGACCATTTCTTGATCCATAACTGTTCAAATTATTTTCCAACTGTTAAAACCTAAAGTGATTATTAAATTTTGTTATTTGTAATGTTACAAATTTAACTTCGATTTAATCGTTTTAAAGTTACTGCATTATTGTCCCAGTTAAATTACTACACACACTCTAAACAGAGCTATACTAGAATAATAGAATTCCATTGAGTAAATCAGGGGTGGGGGCTTAAACGAGCTCAACATAAGAAGTGCTTAAATCCTTCACAAAAGCGTCGGCAGAATTACAGAGTTAACATACTCAGCCAAAGCAGTATTGTTCTCGTTTATTCTGAATATCTTGTGAAGACTCCCTTTGTAATAGAAGTGTCATCACCCTTCTATCTACATCTCTGCCAAGAGTAATCTTGTGCGAAGGTAGATACCTTTGAAGCCCATATTATATACTCTTGAGTTTTGACCACTGTTGGACCACTACTGCAAAGCAGGGAAGGCAATACCATCACACTCTGAAGATACAAACAAAGAATAGCACTAATACTCCCTCAGGCATGTCGTACAAGGCGACTAATACAAGGCTATACATGAGGCTGGCAACGTCGTCATGTAAGACTATAATCGCTACAGAAACCAGCGCTACAAGAGAATGTGAATGCTGTGTGCAGGCTTCCTGGAAGACAACAGCTGAATTGGTTGCTCCATGCTTCATTAAAAACGAAAAGGAAAATAATGATGATGATGATGATGATGATGATGATGATGATGATGATGATGATGATGATGATGATGATGATGATGATGATGATGATGATGATAAAAGAAATAGAGAGTGCAGGTCGACTTGCGTACCATCACATGAATTGATCCAGATGCGTCGCAATAAAACAGATTTGCTTTAGCCGACATGTCTTAAAATGTGCAATATTGACAGAATGCATTCTTCACAAAAATCGAGACCAGTTGAAAGCGTGGTGTTAAAAGAATGATCAATGTCGATATTTTACTCACTAAAAGGTTTTAACGTTTCTGCTCCATACGGTAGATACAGAGTCGGAGGTAGAGATTATTCAAGGTGGTAATAGGTCTCGTTTTGGTGAATCTCTCCCCCCCCCCTCCCCCCACCTTTTCCCCGTGTCGTACTGTTGCTACGATACTTTTTTTGCGGAGCAAACAGATTTTGTTGAAAAGTATTTGTCGCCCGAAAAGGCTTTGGTATGTATTTATTTCAGATGTTATGTGATGTAGCGACAAAACCATTATATGTTCATGGATAAGACGTGTTGTTTTAATGTGGATTAGTATTGTGTTTATGAAGGCAGATGTTCTATGTTTGACCAAGTGGTTCTTTGCTTTTATAGCCAGGTCATGCATGAATTAAGTGAATATTAAAAAAGGTAAAGATAGTCCCATGGAGATACTGCAGTAGGGGAGTGAAGTGTTACAGACTTCACAATACTAGGTCCAGCATCGACAGGGGGGTGAGCAGTTCCATTCCTTGCTGCCTTTTCCTTCCCTAACACAAAGTCAGGTACTCATTTACAGCTGAGTAGACTGGAAAGAGTCGGTAAGGTGATTCGAACCCAGCACATTTGCCGCGAGAGACGAGCGTTCTAACCACAATGTCAATTGAACGCTAAGTGAATAGTAGGATGTATAATATCTACTCGTACTACTGACGGAGTCGTCTTGTTGTAAATACGATGGAAATTCTAAAGATAATTGATATGATGAATATATACTTACAATGGATTTATTATGCATTTTGAATAACTAGACTTATGTGGATGCCGCATGTACTTAATAAATGTCAAAGAATTTGATATGCTGATATACAATATTATTGTATATGATGAGGTTGAAAACCCCAGACACGATTTCATGAACACATTTCGTTCGCGAAAGTTAATTAAATTCTATAGGAAAAATTAAGTCAGATTCGCAAACAAACTAGCATTTCGGTATTAGATAGTTATTACTGACAAAACAAAACAAAAACACAATAACTAAAAACAATAATATTAAACATTTAATAAACTTTGGTTTATTGTTTTCTCATAAAACATGTTACATTGTGTGCTTCAGCCTGGACGAATTGAAGCACAACTGAAGAAAGGTCGAGCTTCTAGATTTACAATTTTTTTCCCCTCCCCCGCTCCGGCGGCACCTTGCCCTCAGCGGCTAGGGCAGTCGCCCCGGTCCTCCTGTCTTAAGACTGACTCGATGTACCAGAATATGATACAGGTATGACGTAAAGCTCCGTGGAACTCCGGTTGAGAAACCCTTGTATCACGTAAAGCTCCGTGGAACCCCGGTTGAGAAACCCTGGTATCACGTAAAGCTCCGTGGAACCCCAGTTGAGAAACCCTGGTATCACGTAAAGCTCCGTGGAACCCCGGTTGAGAAACCCTTGTATCACGTAAAACTCCGTGGAACCCCGGTTGAGAAACCCTGGTGTCACGTAAAGCTCCGTGCAACCCCGGTTGAGAAACCCTGGTATCACGTAAAGCTCCGTGGAACCCCGGATGAGAAACCTTGGTATCACGTAAAGCTCACATGAATCCCGGCTGAGAAATCCTGGTATCACGTAAAGCTCAATAGAACCCAGATTGAGAAACCCTGGTATCATGTAAAACTCCTTGGAACCCGGGTTTAGAAAACCTGGTATCACGTAAAGCTCCGTGGAAACCCGGCTGAGAAACCCTGGTATTGTCACCGTGGGGTTTGCCCAAGCATTGTTTATGCTTCTGGCAAGGTTATATGAACACTTAAAGTATGTCACCGTAGGGTTTGCCCAAGCATTGTTTATGCTTCTGGCAAGGTTATATGAACGCTTAAAGTATGTCACCGTAGGGTTTGCCCAGGCATTATAAATAAATTGCCAAGGTTAGGTGAACGTTTAAAACAGTTCACAAGGAAGAAAATAGAGTGAGGATTAAAAATAAGACGAGTGTTCAGTAACTCGGTTCGCGTTAATAAAGC
The DNA here is from genome assembly GCA_024509875.1 of Oreohelix idahoensis. Classification (NCBI taxonomy): domain Eukaryota; kingdom Metazoa; phylum Mollusca; class Gastropoda; order Stylommatophora; family Oreohelicidae; genus Oreohelix; species Oreohelix idahoensis. The sequence goes on from JAMPIV010013102.1 coordinate 26,805, forward strand.
GTGAGTATTTTTTCTAGTGAGTTGTAAGTCAAAGGCGCAACTAATGAGTTTAGCGAAAAACAAGTTAGGACAGAGAATCAGAGGTACGGGTTGAATCGTACGAGAGAACAGTGACCAGAGGTCATTGGGGCAGTCCGGTTTGAGAAACTGAAGAGGCAAGTTGTGTTTTGCCGTGCTCTCAAGTTTTGATTCTGTGGGTATACAGAAGTTTTCTGAAGTCATATAGAAATAGCATAGGTCGTAGTAATATTCAGAAGATCAAATGATGCTGTGGTTAAGAATTAGCATAAGACTAGAGATATTCAGAGGACGTGCTAGCTCTAGACAGTAACAAGAGAAGATGAATAAGAAGTTTAGCATAAACAGTGTGAATAGATAGTGTATTTCGTGAGAAATTCTGTGTATTGACAGTAAGTATAATTTACATTTATTATGAACATGAACCACAGGTATTTATTGAAGTTATTGCAGAAGTCACAAGATGAGAAGCTATACAGGTGGATAACTTGGTTGATTAAGTAAATAAGCTGATGGTCAAGCTTGCTACGACTATAGAAGTATAAAGGAATAAAGACTTATTTCAACGAGAGTCATATTTTTCATGGTGGGCTCATGACAAATGAACTATTACTTGTCGTTAGCAATAATTACGACAAGTAAGGGACTTGTAAACATTACGACTATAAAATTGCTCATGTGCTTTCAAATGTAAGTATATATTTATACCTCTGCATATATATCTAAGGTTTGGCACCTGTGTCACCGTGGTGGTGAACTCCTAGGACTGGTTGCGGCACCAATTAATAATATGTCACAGTGCCATGTAGTAATCTTATGTGACTGTGTGCCCTGTATATGAATATTGGCACTAATTGTTAATCAACGAACTAGGTGACTGGGGCAGACCTAGTCGTCGGATTTTCTATTTTGTCAATTTAGTCTATTGACAATCTTCCAAGTAAGAGTATATCTTAATACTGGCCATCACCGCCAGAGCTGACTATTCCTGGATGATACATCTCAAGCTTCCAACCTAACTCGTTCCATCCCTCCTTGTGATGTTACTTAGTGATAACTTCGTATAGTGGTGATTTTCTTTATATCCAGTATCTTGTTTAATCTAGCACTCAACAACCTTTTAGAGACTTAACCCAACTTGAGAAACGTTCCATCAAAACAAACATTTTATTTACATCTCAGAAGTTCATCATAACAGAGGCATGCGGTACAAATTCCAGGTACAAACATTTCCTAACTGTCTCTTGTATGTCCCATTCCTCCTGGGCACATTCATGTACCTATGCATATATATATAGCTCTCTACCTGAGAACATTATCAGATATGGTTTTTACCTATTTTCTTCCCTTAAGGCTATTCTATTTATTCTGGCTTCTCCCAAGCCTTTCATCAACTCTTTCCTGAGTTGTTTTCTCTCCTCTACTAATCCTGTCAGATTTGACTCATATTAATCAAAATACCATCATCTTAAAATTCATATATGCCAATTAGCACATTGGGTACACCTGTTGCAGTATCCTCATACTTATACCTGCTAGAGAGCGCATGTTTCATCCTGTAAATACAATCACCCTTCAATTTCTTACTCATCTTACTTGTAACAGTCAATATTGCAAAGTTCATTACACAATAGCCAGCACGGCTATTAAATCCATATTCTTCTGTAAATCTTCTCAGATGCTTACTTAGTCTCATTTTATCCACCTCATAGTCAATTTTGTAGCTTCAGCTTCATTTCTCATTATCCTGCGCTCACTTAGTTGTAAGCGTCGTTAACCTTGTAATACTTTATTTCAGCTTCTGAAATCATTCTATTCAATGTCTATCAAAAGTTATGAGTCAAAGGACCTACTTACTTTGGTTTCACAGAATCCTCACAACACTCATATTTCTTACTATCACCCCTTATCACTAAGCCTATACTTTAAACACAGCTTTGTCTTTCATATGTGAATAGATTCTACTACTCTAACTAGGTCTATAGGATTCTTCAGAAGTATTCATTCTGTTTCCCACAGAAATTGAACTTGAGCCTGACAGAAAACACATTCCTGCCACTCTACGTCCTTAACCAGGACTGCTCCTCCGAAAAATGCGACCGCTCACCAGCGTGTCCAAGTGTGTGTTCTCCTCTATAAAATCATTATCAGCTGATCTGTCCTTGTTTACTGTAAATTCATTGGTTCCTCCTATTCTCCACTCAGCTGGAATATGTTCACGCTTATCCGCTGTGTAAACAACTCAGTGAAGTGTCATCCGTTGTCCTGGTAAACTTTTCACGTGCATATTTTTTTTCTCTCAACTCACTTAATCATATAAGGGAGGTAATTAACCGTTGTCTCCCTTTGCATAATTTGACTTAACCTTATATTGTCTTCTCTAAAGCTTGCTATACAATTCTTATATGTACATTTTCTAAACCATAATTACCAACTCACCAAATCTACTTAAGTGTAATTAAGCACTTTCCTCCCCTGACCTTAATATTCAGAGTCTCCTCCCTTTGATCAAAGTATTATTTCACTCATTTTATCTCCCTTTTAGCAAGACAAATAGTCTTTATTCAAATCCATTCTTATTTCTTAAACCATTTTTTTTTTTTTTAACTTTACTTTCCTGGGATCATGTGTCTTAACCATGAGGTACCTAGTGTTGAAAACCAAATCACCGCTTATAATTCCTGCTTGAGCATTTATAATGCTCCTAGCAAACCCAACGGCCTAATATCCAGCCTTTGGCTAGGATCATGTGTCTAGACGCAGGGACCAGTAGTGACATTTATGTCATGAGGTCCTTTGTGTAAGAACATAGAAGATCACTACAATGACACATGGTGTCATTGGGTCTTCGTGTGTTGGGACATGTGGTCTTGACCAGAGCCGGGTTTGGGCGGGGACAATGCGACCTCATGCGAGGAAAAAAATATGCGACCTCAAGCGAGGAAAAAAAAAAAGTGTCATTAGGTCTCTTGTGTGAGAACACAGAGGATCACTACGGTGACACATGTTGTCATTGGGTCTTCTTGTGTTGGGACAAGTGGTCTTGACCAGGGCCGGGTTTGGGCGGGGATAATGCGACCTCATGCGAGGAAAAAATATGCGACCTCAAGCGAGGAAAAAAAAAAAACTAATATCCGGCTTTTGGCTAGGATCATGTGTCTAGACACAGGGACCAGTACAGTGACATTCATGTGTCATTAGGTCCCTTGTGTGAGAACACAGAAGATCACTACAATGACACAGTTTGTCATTGGGTCTTCTTGTGTTGGGACATGTGGTCTTGACCAGGGCCGGGTTTGGGCGGGTACTAATGCGACCTCATGCGAGGAAAAAATATGCGACCTCAAGCGAGGAAAAAAAAAGGCTAGGATCATGTGTCTACACACAGGGACCAGTAGTGACATTTATGTCATGAGGTCCTTTGTGTGAAAACACGGAAGACCACTACAATGACACATGGTGTCATTGGGTCTTCTTGTGTTGAGACATGTGGTTTTGACCAGAGTCGGGTTTATGCGGGGGCCAATGCAACCTCATGCGAGGAAAATATGCAACCTCATGCGAGGAAATTTAAAAAAAAAACTAATATCCGGCTTTTGGGTAGGATCATGTGTCTACACACAGGGACCAGTAGTGACATTTATGTCATGAGGTCCTTTGTGTGAAAACACGGAAGACCACTACAATGACACATGGTGTCATTGGGTCTTCTTGTGTTGGGACATGTGGTTTTGACCAGAGCCGGGTTTGGGCGGGGGCCAATGCAACCTCATGCGAGGAAAATATGTAACCTCATGCGAGGAAATTTAAAAACAAAAAAATTTAAAACAAAAAAAAAATTATATCCGGCTTTTGGCTAGGATCATGTGTCTAGACACAGGGACCGGTACAGTGACATTCATGTGTCATTAGGTCTCTTGTGTGAGAACAAAGAAGATCACTACAGTGACACAGTTTGTCATTGGGTCTTCTTGTGTTGGGACATGTGGTCTTGACCAGGGCCGGGTTTGGGCGGGTACTAATGCAACCTCGTGCGAGGAAAAAATATGCGACCTAAAGCGAGGAAAAAAAAAAAAAGACATTTATGTCTTTAGGCCCTTTGTGTGAAAACACAGAAGATCACTACAATGACACATGTTGTCATTGGGTCTTCTTGTGTTGGGACATGTGGTCTTGACCAGAGCCGGGTATGGGCAGGGGCCAATGCAACCTCCTGCGAGGAAAAAATATGCAACCTCATGCGAGGAATTTAAAAAAAAAAAAAAAAAGGTGACACCTGTAAATAAATTATGTTAAGGTTACAGGTACAGTAATGGAGATAGACCTGACAAGATTAGTCAGAGGGAATAAAGTCATAATTATGTTGAGTTGGAGACACTGAGGAAAAAAAAAAGGAAAATAGAAGAAATTAAGTATGCTCACCGTATCAGTATCAGAGGAAGATACGTCGAGATGAATAATAAAGAATGAAAGCACCAACACCTTAAATTGGAAGTGTTGATATGAGTTATTGAGGTGCTTAGACGAATCAGGGGAAGGTTTGAAGCACGGTAGAAATAAGCCAGTTAGATCTGATATGAATAGGTGAAAGAGGAGAATATGTATATACATGAGTCATAAATTGCGCCTAAGGCAATTATGATATAACTGTAAAGGAGTTCTATGCTGAATACCTTGCCTTGTTGAGGGAATTAATCATGTGTAAATAAACAGTTTTGTTGGATACCACACAAGTTTGGCTCAATCTGTGAGAGTTGTTGTATGTGGGCTAAGTCCAGGTTAGAAACAAAATCCACTATACGAGATCAGTCACTATCAACAACAAAGAAGGAATAGAACGGGTCGAGGGTTGTAGAGAAGGACCATATCTCATCCAGGAATCATCATCTCTGGCGGTGATGGCCAGTACACCAGTTCCCCCATAAATAACTTGGAAGATAAATAAAAGAGATTTGTAACTTGATAGTAATATAACTAGGCCTGCCATTTGCCATCTAGTGATTACACCAAAGTAAAACCAGCCCTTACCGCTGTGACAGTATCACGTAAAGCTCCGTGGAACCCCGATGGAGAAACCACAGCAGCTTATCTCACATGCAGGAAACGTGCACCAAGTATTCACAGGCACTTGCATCACTAGTTTCTGTAGCCATATGTTTTACGTGGTGGTGTTGCCAGTCTCATACATAACCTCATATTAGTTACGTCGTTCGAAAAGCCTGTAGGGCAACAGTACTATTCTTTCTTTGTTTCAATAGAGTCCTCCGGGACTACTTGGGTAATAGTCAAGTATAGAAACTTCTATAGACAAATATTAAGCCGCGGAGAGACGGTGCAGTGGCAGAAAACGTAAAAGAAGAAAATAATGTTGAAACGTTGGCCAGAATGTTTTCTGTGTTTGGCTCTTTATGTTGTAACCCTAGACTTTCTTGCCATGACAGAGCGATTGCCGAAGAGTAATGCACTTGTATCCATGTACAGGAAACTTCTACTCAAGTTTCTAAAACCGGGAGAGATTTGGTTAGAAGATGAAATTGTAGCTTGAAGGTTTAAACAATCAATTTTAATTTTTGACAGAAATTATTTTTAACTGGTAACACTGCTACTCTTGTTGTTAAACAGACTTACTTGTTTTTCTCGTACTGCTGCCAAGATTAATAACGTTATATTTTTATTGAAGGAGACTAGGCTGGTGATGGATAAAAAACATATTGAAAAAATCCTGCTGATAGCTGTCGTACGGATAGGTTGTGAGTTATTCTTTTGCCCGTCTGAGTAGAAAGGATGGTGATAGGAACGTGAGAAAATAGTGTGAGAAATAGATTTCACGGGGTTTAGCTTAGTTAAGGAAAAATATATGTCTCTGGAATGAGTAAGTTTCTCTATTCAAGCGTATCTATACGACTGTAATTTAGTACAAGACAACCTTGCCCTCCTCATACATATAAATATAGGTTTAGCTACACACACACACAGTTATGTGATAACAAGACACACACGCATGTGAAAAAAACTACGGTTAATTTGGTATGGGTCTGACCAACACACAAAGTTAAGTTTCTTTGTTGTTTATTATCATTAAAGTTGACAACACCAATATCTAAAGAAAAATCAAATAAAATCAGATTTACATACATATGAAATAACAGAATAAATCTACCTTCCCCCTATGGAAAAAACAACCCAAAAGTTAATAACCCAAAGGTCGAAGGTTAGCACTATGTTACAGAGCAGACAATAAAGTAACCAAGTTCCTACTTTATGCTACCCAGTAAAGTAAACAAGTTTAAGCAAATCCAGTGTTGGTAAATTCCCTTCAAACAGTGGCCACTCAATCACTTTTACCTACAATATATATATATATATATATATATATATATATATATATATATATATATATATATATATATATATATATATATATATATATATATATATATATATATATATATATATATATATATATATATATATATATATATATATATATATATATATATATAGTCAGGTTTACTTCTCAAATTGGCCCCAGTTCATCCTCTAACAAAACAAAGCATAGTGAGGTGAACGCCGAATCTGGTGTGGGTTTTTCCTGGATGAACAAAATGTCACCGCTAATAGTTGATGTAGGAGCGTGGTCTTGAGGTTCACAGTTAAAAGAGGAAAATACTTCCAGTATTGGGAAACATTTGGTTGCTAAAAAAAAAATGTTACAATTGATAAATGATGATAATCCTATCGGCTGTCTCTATGTAGAGCGCCGATTCTGAAACAGCGTAACTTTCTTGAATACGACTGTCAGAAGTCGGGAACAATGTTATTTTTGTACCCTCAGTGGGCTGGTAAAATTGGAAAAATATCTGGGTATGGTAAGTCCAGTTAAAATTATAAGTTAAAATGTTTCTCCTGTATCTATGGCAGATACTCGCTCACTAATGAAATTGGTGACGCACAAGCAAGGAAAAAGGGACAACATTAACCAATCAGAAAACGACCGTTGGACGCCTTTGTGATCAGGTCTGCGAAGAAATACAAGAAACAATATATATATACATTATGCTAATCCTATATCTACGCACACAGACGGGGACAAGGCGATCTCTCCTCCACTCCGTCAGTCCTGATTAAATTTAAAAAGCACACGGTGTTTTCCTTTACGCCTACACGGTCAGCTTACAATGTTAATTATTATTTAATTACCCATATGCGCACTTACACAAAATATCGCCTGTCGTTAATAGCTATTAAATTGTCGGCGTCTGTTAGTCATCGTATGGTATTAAAAAATGGGCTTACTTACTTACTTAGTCGCTCCCCTTCTACCGTGAGGTGTAGAGGTTTGGAAGAGAGAGCGCCAGACTATCCTATCGGCTGTCTTCCTCCTGGCTTGGTTCCATTCTAGTCCTCGGTCCTTCAAAGATTGTCTAATGTTGTCCTCCCAGCGGACTCTGGGTCGTCCTGGGGGTCTGGATCCTTGGCTCTTTGTTTCCCATGCTTGTCGTGGTAGCCGGTCTAGGCACTTATAATAAATACACAAAATGAAATGTAGCATGAATTCTTTACCATCACTATCAGACGTGTTATCCTATAAGTCCAGTCAGCTAAAACCGTCTCTTCTCGTGTGAGAAAGCGTGTGGCGAAAATTAACAGTTTAATTCAATGGTATGAAATCGCTACACGTTATTTTATTTCACTAGGTTTTAACAGCGAGAAAAATCTAAGTGAATTATATTGGTAAAGCTAACACTTTTAAAAACATAAGCACTAATTTCTATTACCAGAAATCAGAATGAAAAATCCCCACGAATTGCTAATAACACATTTAACAAGATGGTTCTAGAACTGCGTGCTTAGACTATCCAAAAATTCTGAGTGACAACTGATAGCAGGTTTAAGAAAACACAGTTTATATATCATTATATTTCTCTGATCTATCGATGATGTTATTTTTCACGTTACTATGTGTAACGAGAGAATCAGAAACAGAGTTACAAGATAAAGGCTTTACGGTCGGTCTTCTTCGACCGTCATCAAAAGACTTACTGTTCCCTAACGGTTTTCTCTGTACGAATGCCCGCTTCTGAAGATCAAAGAGCCCTGGGGTTTCTGACTTCCCATGAGTACGAACTTCAAAGGGTCTGTGGTTCTTGACTTTCTCAAGCCGCTTGCTCATCTGAGAAGTATTGTGATTGACAGATGAGCTTCGCGTGATTGGACGATGTAAACACCGTCTGATTTGCTTCCCTGTTATGACTGACAGGTCATGCAGTTTGTAAACATAACGTTAGCTCGTGTTCAAAGAAAAGAGGCGGGACGAAAAGTACGCTTGTATAAGTAAACACAGGCAGTAAATGCATGGTTTTAGCGAGCAAATCATAGAACGCTACGAGGTTTCAAAGACTGTAAGATTACTGTAGGCTCCTTTTTCCATTGTACGTCACAAAAGCATTACTAGGCTGTCCTTGTTTGACATCTCCAGGGTAAGAGATAGAGGGAGACCAAGTATTACACGGAGAAGAGAACTGGAGACACACATAAGGGGGATGAAGAAGACATGGAAGACATGCACGAGACAGGGAGACTTGGCTTGTTTGTTCACAACCTATGCTCCTGGGGGAGTGGAAGGGTGATGAGTGAATTGTTAATGAGCTTAATGTAGTTTCTGGGGGTCTCATTTGAGATAAAGAAATGTCTAGTGTTATGTCTTGTGTTTATGTCTATTGTTATGTCTTGTGTTATGTCTTGTGTTATGTTTCTGTTATGTCTTGTGTTATGTCTTGTGTTATGTCTTGTGTTTAAGTCTTGTGTTGTCTTTTGTTTATGTCTTGTGTTATGTCTTGTGTCATGTATTGTGTTATGTCTTATGTTATGTCTTGTGTTTATGTCTTATGTTGTGTCTTGTGTTTATGTCTTGTGTTTATGTCTTGTGTTATGTCTTGTCTTGTGTTATGTTTTGTGTTATGTCTTGTGTTATTTATTGTGTTTGTCGTGGAATATTCTAATCCACATATATAAATTATAAGGTAAATATAAAGCCTAACAAATAAATCTAATAAAGAAAAGAGCAATGGTAAAATAACAGTGCTGTCACAAAGAATGTACTCGAAATCCCCCTTGTTTTCTGCTTCGTCTGCAAATTGTAACGCTTTCACGTTGATAGTAAAAGCTTACTATATTATTACCCGCTTTCTTCAATGAAACGTGTGCTGTATTTCTTGGAAAAACATTGAGATACCAAGCTGAACAATGACCTAATTTTAATATTTCATTCATTCCATTTTATACACGGCGTAACTAAAGACAGATGGACTAAAGGATAGAGAGAAGGGAGAGGCATAAAGCCGAACACGTGCAACACAAAACACGCGTCGCGCGATACACAATTACTACTATCACGCGTGTAAGGCCACATGCACTAACTTTTTCAGACGGACAGTGATAAATTCACTACCCTTCCCAGAGTTAGGTTTTAAAAAACCTGGGAAACGCTTATTAGAAAAGATAACATTATATGGGTTTACGTTTGAAAACATTACAGTACCCAGACAGCACATCTTCGAAACAGGAGGTAGAAGAAATTGCATATTTTGAACGCAGCCACTTAGCTCTATTAAATATATATATTTGGGTTCCTTAGGGTTTGCTGACAAAGAATATGTACAACGTTATGCAAATAGTCTAGGAATTAACAAGTTATAGCCAAAATAAAATGATGGTGCTGTCAGACAACACCCAAAATCAGAATCGCTCAGTGGTAGATTTTTTTACACCACCATTGTACGGGAAATGGGCCACAAGTTACATTTGAACTGATTGGCTGGAATGATATGTAAGGCTAAACACGATTAGTCGGGCTATAAATACTATCTTTGGTTGTTAGGGGAGACGTAGGAAGTTAAAATTTTTTCAAACACTTGTCGAAACGTGGCTCCATTGGCCAGACTCGCTGATATACTCACTTAGGAGCGTTAGTTCGAGACCACTAGTCAAATAAGCTTGATAAAGCAACAGTGCGTTGAAGCCAGCTCATATTTTTGCTAAATAAAAGCCTGGAACATAAGCAGATGGGAATTTGTGCCAGTAGTTGTGCCAGAATTCATTGCTAATCAACGTATCTGTGTTTGTTTCCATGAATTGTGGTAAGATTGAAACATTCAGTATCTTTTAATGAAAATTGAATGTGAATTGTTAATTTATGCCTGTATATATGTGTAGTTCAGTAGCAAACATGATGTAAAGCCTATAATGCTCCAGCCTGAACAGAAGGTGTCGGAGGAAAGTAAAACTGCATGGAATGGCCAAACAGTACACTGACACCTAGATTATTGATTAGACAGAAATAATGCTGGAAGTGCAGAGGCGTGGTAACCATTAAGGAGGTAAATACTGGTATAAAGTATTTCAGATGAAGCTGACAGTTGGCCTAACGCTCTGAACTCAATGTTTGTGATGTATTGTGCTCAGTGTAAAAAGAGAGTATAAATTAGTTATGAAGTAGAAGGTACATCCTTCTTGTTTTCAGGGACCGTGGTCTTGATGGTATTGAGCAGCACCTGGTCAGAGCTTTGCTGAATCCAGAGTCGGACAGCATACTCCTTGGTCCATTTAGCTATCAGTGAGGTGTCTCCAGAGCCCAGGGGAGAAATCGAGCAGAGGAGTCTTTTCCTGCCGCCATCACACAAGATAAGCTGATGTGGCCAGCTGAGCTCAAAATTATGTACCCCCAGCTTAAAATGACCTTGTAAAAATAACATTAAGAGGGGAATTAAAATTGTTTTAATATCAGGAACTGAGAACATCTCCAATACTAGTCCCAATAAAGACAAACTATTGAAGTCATGATGACAAATACCAACAGAGCTTGAACAAAACAAAACCAGTATTACCTCATATTACTACTACACAACTGACACACATAGGATACTTTTAATAATATATGTCATTACCATATTCATATTGATAAATTCTGTACATATAACTTGTAAGTAAAATTGATTGTGATTCCTGGTTCCCTTTGTATTTGAATCAGGACACATATTCATTCATAACAGCAATGAATACATATTGTTATTTGAAAAGTTATCAGTGACTCCTTTAAGATATCCTTTAGAGTGTTATATGTATGTGAGTGTCACAGTGTTGTCAAGTGTGGTGGAATAAATTAAATTGTTTATCTGTCTGTTGTTGTTATGACTTACACTTCATCATACACATACCCTAGACATACAACGTAGTCATCACACTATTCCAGAATAATTCTGACTGAGGTATACATATGTGGCAGCAAGCAAGGTTATATATAATACACTACTCTTATTAGATATATATATACCTTCACAGCTGATCTCAGTCAGTACACTAAGTCCCCTATAAATATTTATAACATCTCACTTCACCACATATATTGGGGTCTCGCTCTTGGGATTTTGAATCTTTCCCTATTAAAAATATTGGGGGTAATTCACTTCAGGGAATATAAGAATTAAAAGGTATCCTTGGGTGGAATTAAATAAGGTTGAGCTCACGGTGCCTGTGTTGTCCATTAGATATATAGTTAGAGATTAAATTGTTGGTTAGACATTGTATAAACTTACCTGATAGACAATGGCGGACCTGGCCAAGTTTCGATCTGCTGCTGTTCAGACTGCAAAGGAGTTAGGATTAGATGGGCAAGTTATGGTTGCCTATGTCACTACGGAATGTGACAAATTTATTGAACGCGAAGAAAGAAGGTTTGAAGCCGAAAGAAAGTTAGAGGCTGAAAGGGAAATTAAGAAGTTACAATTTGAGGCTGAGGCTGAGACTAAGAGGTTGCAGATTGAGGCTGAGGCTAAGAAATTGGAGGCAGAAAGAGAAGACAAAAGATTGGCTGCAGAAAGGGAAGAGAAGAAATTAGCTGCAGAGAGGGAAGCAGAAAAGGAGGAGAAGAGATTACAAAGGGAACATGAGTTACGACTAAGGGAGTTTGAGTTTCAGGGCCATGCTCCTGAAAATGGTGCCAGTCCCTTTGCCTCTGATGCCACTGCTAGCCAAGGAGCCTCAACCTCAGCTATGAATTTTCATTTAGATCATTTTGTTGAGAAAGACGATGATATAGAGAGCTACCTAAATAGGTATGAACTATTAGCTACCACGTATGGGTTAGAGAGAGAAAGGTGGAGCTTAAAGTTATCTCAAGGACTTCGTGGGGCAGCTTATGAAGTTTTTGCAAAAATGAGCAGAGGTGATCAGGAAAATTATGACATGCTAAAGCAGGCTCTTTTGTTAAGATATGAAAAGAATGCAGAATTTTATAGGAAAAAATTTAGGAATGCTAAACTACTGTCAGGTGAAACCTATCACCAGTTCTCTGCACGAATAGAGACATACTTGGAGAAATGGACTTCTCTGGGGAAAACCCAAGATCTTAAGGAAATGGTCCTTATAGAGCAATTAAGAGAGTCCATGGCTCCAGACCTGAGAAAGTTTCTCATGGAACAAGGTGCAGAGAGGCTGGGTGAGTTGCTAAATGTTGCTGAAAGGTATCGAGCAGCTCAAGCAGAGGTAACAGGAAATAAAAAGAAACAAGTGGATAACTTTAGGGCACCACAGAACTTTAATAAATTTGATCCTAAGGATCAAAATAAAGGTAAGCACCAATTTGATAGGCCACGGTATGAAAATAAAAATAAAAACCCACAATTCGATGAAAGGAAATATGATGAAAGAAAATCTTTCAACCAAGGAAAAAGGTGGTGTAAGAATGTCAGATGGACAATCATGACACTGACCGTTGCAGAAGGAAACCTGTGTATATGGCAACCCTTCAGGTCAGGTCGACCTCAAGACAGGAGGAGGATATTATGTTAGATACCACTCCAGATGAGATGAGGAAGGCACAGGCTGGGGATAAAACACTCAAGCCTTGTTTCAGAAAATTGTCAACTTGTCATACAACTCCAGGCAAGGGAGATTTTTACATGAAAAACAAGTTGATGTATAGGAAGACTGGAGCTAGATCCAAAGGTCACGGACAGCTGGTTCTTCCAAAAAGATATAGGGCAGACTTAATAAGGAGCCTACATGTGAAACCAGATGGGGACCATGAGAAGATAGGTACCATCATTCAAAAGGTGGCTCACAATTATTATTGGCCCAAAGCAAGATGGGACATTGAGAATTTTGTAGAAAGGTGTAGCATAGCACATGAGGGAACACCCACAAGTGGGAACATGGATCAGGACCTGGACACGCCACGGGGGCAAAATTAGGCCTGATAATAAAAAGAAATATAGATTTGATAAAGTGGACCAAATGGAATGGGAAGCCCCTTTTCACGGACAAGCTTCACTTAACTGTTTTACAATGGCCACTATGCGGAGAGTGCAAAAGATGTCTTACCCCAGGATAAGCCGAAAATCCCTCAATCGGACTTAAACAAACTGGAGGAAGAAGATGTAGAGAGGAAATCTCTCATCAAGAATTTTAAGTGGGGAGAAAGCCCCAAAAGAAAAATTGGTAGCGGTCGTTTTGTGCATGAAAATTCTGGGAGGAAAAATCATCACTATAAAGCTTCGAGTGGAAGAGACCATACCGGTGCATGGACAAATAGGTCCACACAATTAAAGGTCCATATGTAGCTTTGTTAAGAACGTGGACTGATGAAAAGGCAGAGGAAAACATTACATCTTCATACCAATATGTGAATGAGCTGACCACTCGTTTAAAAACTGGTTGGAAACTTGCCAATGAAAATTTGAAACAAGCCAGGAAGAAACATGCTGCCTATTATAACAGGAAGGCGAAAGACAGAAATTTGGCTGTGGGAGAGAAAGTACTGCTTCTTTTGCCCGGGAGTCAGAATAAGTTACAAATTGGATGGCAGGGTCCATATACAGTTTTAGAGAAGGTATCTAGAACAAATTATAAGATAGATAAGAAGGGGAAAGAAAAAATCTATCATGTGAACCTCCTGAAGAAATATTTGGAAAGAGAACATCAGGAGGAGACACACTTGTTGACCTTGTCCATCGCCATGGAGATGAAAAAGGAACCACTTTCATCATTTGAGTATCCATTACACCCCTGTGAGACAGCAGCACAGGTGAAAATCAGTACACATTTAACGAAAACTCAGAAAGAGAGAGTGCAACAGGTTCTAAATAATCATGCAGAGGTGTTAACAGACCGACCAGGGCATACAAACCTATTGGAATATGATATGAAACTGATAGAGCACACACCTGTCTGTATGAAACCATATTCGATTCCGTTTGCTAAGGAGAAAGCTTTGAAGGAAGAGATAGACTATCTGTTGAAGGAAGGAATTATTTCGCACAGTGAATCCTCATATAGTTCCGGTGTTGTACTCTTAAGGAAGCCCTCTGGAGAACATAGACTCTGTATAGATTACAGGAGACTGAATGCTATTACAGAAGGACAGGTGGATCCATTGCCGGATACAAATCAGCTGTTTGCCAGACTAAATAAGGCTAAATATTTCTCCAGGGTGGATCTGAGTAAAGGATAATATCAGATTCCAGTAAAACCTGAGATCAGACAAAATTGTTGGATGTAAACATTTCGGAGGAACGTAATGAATCCCTGAGTTGCCTCTTTGATTGAGGATATTCCGAATGTTTCATACAGGAAAATAAGAAGATTATGGGATCCACTACGAAAACTCTGCTATCACCAGGTATATGTTATCTCCTCATAACGTACATTTTGAGGGAAATATAATGTTCTCTGGACATGTCATTGCGCAGACTCAGAGAAGAGAAATGGTGAATACGGGTTGCGAAGCAGCATTAAGACAAGCACTCACACTTGCGGCTGTTCAGTAACATAACCGAAATATATTATTGGTTGTAGAAGTCTGAGGCAGATTTCATGAGTAGTGCCTACTCTGAATGGACCCAACTACATAAAACCAGGATAGCACCACAGCAGAGTAAAGTCAAGTTGACTTACATTTATCTATGTGTATATAGAATAAAGGACTGACATATAATGTCTGTTTTAAGAGGGGAGATGTCGTGGAATATTCTAATCCACATATATAAATTATAAGGTAAATATAAAGCCTAACAAATAAATCTAATAAAGAAAAGAGCAATGGTAAAATAACAGTGCTGTCACAAAGAATGTACTCGAAATCCCCCTTGTTTTCTGCTTCGTCTGCAAATTGTAACGCTTTCACGTTGATAGTAAAAGCTTACTATATTATTACCCGCTTTCTTCAATGAAACGTGTGCTGTATTTCTTGGAAAAACATTGAGATACCAAGCTGAACAATGACCTAATTTTAATATTTCATTCATTCCATTTTATACACGGCGTAACTAAAGACAGATGGACTAAAGGATAGAGAGAAGGGAGAGGCATAAAGCCGAACACGTGCAACACAAAACACGCGTCGCGCGATACACAATTACTACTATCACGCGTGTAAGGCCACATGCACTAACTTTTTCAGACGGACAGTGATAAATTCACTACCCTTCCCAGAGTTAGGTTTAAAAAACCTGGGAAACGCTTATTAGAAAAGATAACATTATATGGGTTTACGTTTGAAAACATTACAGTACCCAGACAGCACATCTTCGAAACAGGAGGTAGAAGAAATTGCATATTTTGAACGCAGCCACTTAGCTCTATTAAATATATATATTTGGGTTCCTTAGGGTTTGCTGACAAAGAATATGTACAACGTTATGCAAATAGTCTAGGAATTAACAAGTTATAGCCAAAATAAAATGATGGTGCTGTCAGACAAACACCCAAAATCAGAATCGCTCAGTGGTAGATTTTTTTACACCACCATTGTACGGGAAATGGGCCACAAGTTACATTTGAACTGATTGGCTGGAATGATATGTAAGGCTAAACACGATTAGTCGGGCTATAAATACTATCTTTGGTTGTTAGGGGAGACGTAGGAAGTTAAAATTTTTTCAAACACTTGTCGAAACGTGGCTCCATTGGCCAGACTCGCTGATATACTCACTTAGGAGCGTTAGTTCGAGACCACTAGTCAAATAAGCTTGATAAAGCAACAGTGCGTTGAAGCCAGCTCATATTTTTGCTAAATAAAAGCCTGGAACATAAGCAGATGGGAATTTGTGCCAGTAGTTGTGCCAGAATTCATTGCTAATCAACGTATCTGTGTTTGTTTCCATGAATTGTGGTAAGCTTGAAACATTCAGTATCTTTTAATGAAAATTGAATGTGAATTGTTAATTTATGCCTGTATATATGTGTAGTTCAGTAGCAAACATGATGTAAAGCCTATAATGCTCCAGCCTGAACAGAAGGTGTCGGAGGAAAGTAAAACTGCATGGAATGGCCAAACAGTACACTGACACCTAGATTATTGATTAGACAGAAATAATGCTGGAAGTGCAGAGGCGTAGTAACCATTAAGGAGGTAAATACTGGTATATAGTATTTCAGATGAAGCTGACAGTTGGCCTAACGCTCTGAACTCAATGTTTGTGATGTATTGTGCTCAGTGTAAAAAGAGAGTATAAATTAGTTATGAAGTAGAAGGTACATCCTTCTTGTTTTCAGGGACCGTGGTCTTGATGGTATTGAGCAGCACCTGGTCAGAGCTTTGCTGAATCCAGAGTCGGACAGCATACTCCTTGGTCCATTTAGCTATCAGTGAGGTGTCTCCAGAGCCCAGGGGAGAAATCGAGCAGAGGAGTCTTTTCCTGCCGCCATCACACAAGATAAGCTGATGTGGCCAGCTGAGCTCAAAATTATGTACCCCCAGCTTAAAATGACCTTGTAAAAATAACATTAAGAGGGGAATTAAATTGTTTTAATATCAGGAACTGAGAACATCTCCAATACTAGTCCCAATAAAGACAAACTATTGAAGTCATGATGACAAATACCAACAGAGCTTGAACAAAACAAAACCAGTATTACCTCATATTACTACTACTACACAACTGACACACATAGGATACTTTTAATAATATATGTCATTACCATATTCATATTGATAAATTCTGTACATATAACTTGTAAGTAAAATTGATTGTGATTCCTGGTTCCCTTTGTATTTGAATCAGGACACATATTCATTCATAACAGCAATGAATACATATTGTTATTTGAAAAGTTATCAGTGACTCCTTTAAGATATCCTTTAGAGTGTTATATGTATGTGAGTGTCACAGTGTTGTCAAGTGTGGTGGAATAAATTAAATTGTTTATCTGTCTGTTGTTGTTATGACTTACACTTCATCATACACATACCCTAGACATACAACGTAGTCATCACACTATTCCAGAATAATTCTGACTGAGGTATACATATGTGGCAGCAAGCAAGGTTATATATAATACACTACTCTTATTAGATATATATACCTTCACAGCTGATCTCAGTCAGTACACTAAGTCCCCTATAAATATTTATAACATCTCACTTCACCACATATATTGGGGTCTCGCTCTTGGGATTTTGAATCTTTCCCTATTAAAAATATTGGGGGTAATTCACTTCAGGGAATATAAGAATTAAAAGGTATCCTTGGGTGGAATTAAATAAGGTTGAGCTCACGGTGCCTGTGTTGTCCATTAGATATATAGTTAGAGATTAAATTGTTGGTTAGACATTGTATAAACTTACCTGATAGACAATGGCGGACCTGGCCAAGTTTCGATCTGCTGCTGTTCAGACTGCAAAGAGTTAGGATTAGATGGGCAAGTTATGGTTGCCTATGTCACTACGGAATGTGACAAATTTATTGAACGCGAAGAAAGAAGGTTTGAAGCCGAAAGAAAGTTAGAGGCTGAAAGGGAAATTAAGAAGTTACAATTTGAGGCTGAGGCTGAGACTAAGAGGTTGCAGATTGAGGCTGAGGCTAAGAAATTGGAGGCAGAAAGAGAAGACAAAAGATTGGCTGCAGAAAGGGAAGAGAAGAAATTAGCTGCAGAGAGGGAAGCAGAAAAGGAGGAGAAGAGATTACAAAGGGAACATGAGTTACGACTAAGGGAGTTTGAGTTTCAGGGCCATGCTCCTGAAAATGGTGCCAGTCCCTTTGCCTCTGATGCCACTGCTAGCCAAGGAGCCTCAACCTCAGCTATGAATTTTCATTTAGATCATTTTGTTGAGAAAGACGATGATATAGAGAGCTACCTAAATAGGTATGAACTATTAGCTACCACGTATGGGTTAGAGAGAGAAAGGTGGAGCTTAAAGTTATCTCAAGGACTTCGTGGGGCAGCTTATGAAGTTTTTGCAAAAATGAGCAGAGGTGATCAGGAAAATTATGACATGCTAAAGCAGGCTCTTTTGTTAAGATATGAAAAGAATGCAGAATTTTATAGGAAAAAATTTAGGAATGCTAAACTACTGTCAGGTGAAACCTATCACCAGTTCTCTGCACGAATAGAGACATACTTGGAGAAATGGACTTCTCTGGGGAAAACCCAAGATCTTAAGGAAATGGTCCTTATAGAGCAATTAAGAGAGTCCATGGCTCCAGACCTGAGAAAGTTTCTCATGGAACAAGGTGCAGAGAGGCTGGGTGAGTTGCTAAATGTTGCTGAAAGGTATCGAGCAGCTCAAGCAGAGGTAACAGGAAATAAAAAGAAACAAGTGGATAACTTTAGGGCACCACAGAACTTTAATAAATTTGATCCTAAGGATCAAAATAAAGGTAAGCACCAATTTGATAGGCCACGGTATGAAAATAAAAATAAAAACCCACAATTCGATGAAAGGAAATATGATGAAAGAAAATCTTTCAACCAAGGAAAAAGGTGGTGTAAGAATTGTCAGATGGACAATCATGACACTGACCGTTGCAGAAGGAAACCTGTGTATATGGCAACCCTTCAGGTCAGGTCGACCTCAAGACAGGAGGAGGATATTATGTTAGATACCACTCCAGAAGAGATGAGGAAGGCACAGGCTGGGGATAAACACTCAAGCCTTGTTTCAGAAAATTGTCAACTTGTCATACAACTCCAGGCAAGGGAGATTTTTACATGAAAAACAAGTTGATGTATAGGAAGACTGGAGCTAGATCCAAAGGTCACGGACAGCTGGTTCTTCCAAAAAGATATAGGGCAGACTTAATAAGGAGCCTACATGTGAAACCAGATGGGGACCATGAGAAGATAGGTACCATCATTCAAAAGGTGGCTCACAATTATTATTGGCCCAAAGCAAGATGGGACATTGAGAATTTTGTAGAAAGGTGTAGCATAGCACATGAGGGAACACCCACAAGTGGGAACATGGATCAGGACCTGGACACGCCACGGGGCAAAATTAGGCCTGATAATAAAAAGAAATATAGATTTGATAAAGTGGACCAAATGGAATGGGAAGCCCCTTTTCACGGACAAGCTTCACTTAACTGTTTTACAATGGCCACTATGCGGAGAGTGCAAAAGGATGTCTTACCCCAGGATAAGCCGAAAATCCCTCAATCGGACTTAAACAAACTGGAGGAAGAAGATGTAGAGAGGAAATCTCTCATCAAGAATTTTAAGTGGGGAGAAAGCCCCAAAAGAAAAATTGGTAGCGGTCGTTTTGTGCATGAAAATTCTGGGAGGAAAAATCATCACTATAAAGCTTCGAGTGGAAGAGACCATACCGGTGCATGGACAAATAGGTCCACACAATTAAAGGTCCATATGTAGCTTTGTTAAGAACGTGGACTGATGAAAAGGCAGAGGAAAACATTACATCTTCATACCAATATGTGAATGAGCTGACCACTCGTTTAAAAACTGGTTGGAAACTTGCCAATGAAAATTTGAAACAAGCCAGGAAGAAACATGCTGCCTATTATAACAGGAAGGCGAAAGACAGAAATTTGGCTGTGGGAGAGAAAGTACTGCTTCTTTTGCCCGGGAGTCAGAATAAGTTACAAATTGGATGGCAGGGTCCATATACAGTTTTAGAGAAGGTATCTAGAACAAATTATAAGATAGATAAGAAGGGGAAAGAAAAAATCTATCATGTGAACCTCCTGAAGAAATATTTGGAAAGAGAACATCAGGAGGAGACACACTTGTTGACCTTGTCCATCGCCATGGAGATGAAAAAGGAACCACTTTCATCATTTGAGTATCCATTACACCCCTGTGAGACAGCAGCACAGGTGAAAATCAGTACACATTTAACGAAAACTCAGAAAGAGAGAGTGCAACAGGTTCTAAATAATCATGCAGAGGTGTTAACAGACCGACCAGGGCATACAAACCTATTGGAATATGATATGAAACTGATAGACCCCACACCTGTCTGTATGAAACCATATTCGATTCCGTTTGCTAAGGAGAAAGCTTTGAAGGAAGAGATAGACTATCTGTTGAAGGAAGGAATTATTTCGCACAGTGAATCCTCATATAGTTCCGGTGTTGTACTCTTAAGGAAGCCCTCTGGAGAACATAGACTCTGTATAGATTACAGGAGACTGAATGCTATTACAGAAGGACAGGTGGATCCATTGCCGGATACAAATCAGCTGTTTGCCAGACTAAATAAGGCTAAATATTTCTCCAGGGTGGATCTGAGTAAAGGATAATATCAGATTCCAGTAAAACCTGAGATCAGACAAAATTGTTGGATGTAAACATTTCGGAGGAACGTAATGAATCCTTGAGTTGCCTCTTTGATGGAGGATATTCCGAATGTTTCATACAGGAAAATAAGAAGATTATGGGATCCACTACGAAAACTCTGCTATCACCAGGTATATGTTATCTCCTCATAACGTACATTTTGAGGGAAATATAATGTTCTCTGGACATGTCATTGCGCAGACTCAGAGAAGAGAAATGGTGAATACGGGTTGCGAAGCAGCATTAAGACAAGCACTCACACTTGCGGCTGTTCAGTAACATAACCGAAATATATTATTGGTTGTAGAAGTCTGAGGCAGATTTCATGAGTAGTGCCTACTCTGAATGGACCCAACTACATAAAACCAGGATAGCACCACAGCAGAGTAAAGTCAAGTTGACTTACATTTATCTATGTGTATATAGAATAAAGGACTGACATATAATGTCTGTTTTAAGAGGGGAGATGTCGTGGAATATTCTAATCCACATATATAAATTATAAGGTAAATATAAAGCCTAACAAATAAATCTAATAAAGAAAAGAGCAATGGTAAAATAACAGTGCTGTCACAAAGAATGTACTCGAAATCCCCCTTGTTTTCTGCTTCGTCTGCAAATTGTAACGCTTTCACGTTGATAGTAAAAGCTTACTATATTATTACCCGCTTTCTTCAATGAAACGTGTGCTGTATTTCTTGGAAAAACATTGAGATACCAAGCTGAACAATGACCTAATTTTAATATTTCATTCATTCCATTTTATACACGGCGTAACTAAAGACAGATGGACTAAAGGATAGAGAGAAGGGAGAGGCATAAAGCCGAACACGTGCAACACAAAACACGCGTCGCGCGATACACAATTACTACTATCACGCGTGTAAGGCCACATGCACTAACTTTTTCAGACGGACAGTGATAAATTCACTACCCTTCCCAGAGTTAGGTTTTAAAAAACCTGGGAAACGCTTATTAGAAAAGATAACATTATATGGGTTTACGTTTGAAAACATTACAGTACCCAGACAGCACATCTTCGAAACAGGAGGTAGAAGAAATTGCATATTTTGAACGCAGCCACTTAGCTCTATTAAATATATATATTTGGGTTCCTTAGGGTTTGCTGACAAAGAATATGTACAACGTTATGCAAATAGTCTAGGAATTAACAAGTTATAGCCAAAATAAAATGATGGTGCTGTCAGACAACACCCAAAATCAGAATCGCTCAGTGGTAGATTTTTTTACACCACCATTGTACGGGAAATGGGCCACAAGTTACATTTGAACTGATTGGCTGGAATGATATGTAAGGCTAAACACGATTAGTCGGGCTATAAATACTATCTTTGGTTGTTAGGGGAGACGTAGGAAGTTAAAATTTTTTCAAACACTTGTCGAAACGTGGCTCCATTGGCCAGACTCGCTGATATACTCACTTAGGAGCGTTAGTTCGAGACCACTAGTCAAATAAGCTTGATAAAGCAACAGTGCGTTGAAGCCAGCTCATATTTTTGCTAAATAAAAGCCTGGAACATAAGCAGATGGGAATTTGTGCCAGTAGTTGTGCCAGAATTCATTGCTAATCAACGTATCTGTGTTTGTTTCCATGAATTGTGGTAAGCTTGAAACATTCAGTATCTTTTAATGAAAATTGAATGTGAATTGTTAATTTATGCCTGTATATATGTGTAGTTCAGTAGCAAACATGATGTAAAGCCTATAATGCTCCAGCCTGAACAGAAGGTGTCGGAGGAAAGTAAAACTGCATGGAATGGCCAAACAGTACACTGACACCTAGATTATTGATTAGACAGAAATAATGCTGGAAGTGCAGAGGCGTGGTAACCATTAAGGAGGTAAATACTGGTATAAAGTATTTCAGATGAAGCTGACAGTTGGCCTAACGCTCTGAACTCAATGTTTGTGATGTATTGTGCTCAGTGTAAAAAGAGAGTATAAATTAGTTATGAAGTAGAAGGTACATCCTTCTTGTTTTCAGGGACCGTGGTCTTGATGGTATTGAGCAGCACCTGGTCAGAGCTTTGCTGAATCCAGAGTCGGACAGCATACTCCTTGGTCCATTTAGCTATCAGTGAGGTGTCTCCAGAGCCCAGGGGAGAAATCGAGCAGAGGAGTCTTTTCCTGCCGCCATCACACAAGATAAGCTGATGTGGCCAGCTGAGCTCAAAATTATGTACCCCCAGCTTAAAATGACCTTGTAAAAAATAACATTAAGAGGGGAATTAAATTGTTTTAATATCAGGAACTGAGAACATCTCCAATACTAGTCCCAATAAAGACAAACTATTGAAGTCATGATGACAAATACCAACAGAGCTTGAACAAAACAAAACCAGTATTACCTCATATTACTACTACACAACTGACACACATAGGATACTTTTAATAATATATGTCATTACCATATTCATATTGATAAATTCTGTACATATAACTTGTAAGTAAAATTGATTGTGATTCCTGGTTCCCTTTGTATTTGAATCAGGACACATATTCATTCATAACAGCAATGAATACATATTGTTATTTGAAAAGTTATCAGTGACTCCTTTAAGATATCCTTTAGAGTGTTATATGTATGTGAGTGTCACAGTGTTGTCAAGTGTGGTGGAATAAATTAAATTGTTTATCTGTCTGTTGTTGTTATGACTTACACTTCATCATACACATACCCTAGACATACAACGTAGTCATCACACTATTCCAGAATAATTCTGACTGAGGTATACATATGTGGCAGCAAGCAAGGTTATATATATAATACACTACTCTTATTAGATATATATACCTTCACAGCTGATCTCAGTCAGTACACTAAGTCCCCTATAAATATTTATAACATCTCACTTCACCACAGTGTTATATCTTGTGTTATGTCTTGTGTTATGTCTTGTGTTTATGTCTAGTTTTATGTCTTATGTATTGTTTATATGTCTTGTGTTATGTCCTGTGTTTACGTGTAGTCTTATGTTTCTTTAAACCACCCCCTCATTGTTTAATATTTCATAAAGAAAGACAACCTACCATAAATAAATTAAAGACGTTGCCATTAGATCTGACACCCATTGAGGAAACCATTTGATTGCTTTACAAGGCAGTTCTTGTTCCGGGATCTATAGGATGAAAGAAATAGTAGATTCAGTTTGAAGTGATATGACAAGATCCATAATGTAGAGCTGGTGGAAAGACGTTGACAACTATCAGTGGAACATGATGTGAGGAGAAGATACTGGCGTTGGATAGAAATCAAATTTGTTTTTTAATCCAATTGATATCAGTACAAGGCAACACCTGTTTTTGGAAACTCCAGGATAAAAGAAACAGAGGAAGACAACAACAAAACCGTGAAATAGACGACTGGAGATAGACATGAAGGGATAAAGGCGACATGTAAATGTCTTGAATGGATGGCACGGTACAAGAGGGCTTTATATGTTTTGTTGACTGTAGATATATATGGGAAAAAAAATGAAAATATGTTATTTGTCTTATTAGGACAAAAGATACAGAAAATAGCCAACGTTGCAGTCACACGGCCTTTGTCAGGGAACGGAAAGACGGCGAGAGCTAAGTAGGAAACATGAGAAAATAAGTAATAGTGGGTATTAACCGTAAGATCCGCTAAGATCTAGTGTAGCCTATTAGGTAGACCAGAGATTGCGCCATGAAAAATGACTGCCGTATTCGGGTGTTATTGCTTAATGCGGACACACACTGAGGAAACGATTTGATTACTTAATAAGACAGTTTATGTTTCAGAGTTTGTCGGTTAAAAGAATTGTTGCTAAGTTTTACAAAGGACATCTGCGCCACTGAGAGCTGAAATATGTTGATAGATAGATAGATAGATAGATAGATAGATAGATAGATAGATAGATAGATAGATAGATAGATAGATAGATAGATAGATAGATAGATAGATAGATAGATAGATAGATAGATAGATAGATAGATAGATAGATAGATAGATAGATAGATAGATAGATAGATAGATAGATAGATAGATAGATAGATAGATAGATAGATAGATATTGTCGTTTTTGAAATGCATTAGAAAAATATCTTTTATTCTGTAAAATTTCAGAAGCCCGCTGTCTGTAAATAATTCTATTCTATGAGCGGTAACTGTAAACCTCAGGCCAGAACCCAGCAATCGTGCAAGATTATCAAATATATTCGTTCTCAGAGAGCAAGCACCTTCTCTCGTTTCTGATTGGACATAAAGATGAAATCACAAACCGCAATTTAATATTTCCTGCAAAGATGATCCTGATAAATGGATGTGTGCGTGTGTGTGTGTGTGTGTGTGTGCGCGCGCGCGCGTGTGTGTGTGTGTGTCTGTGTGTGTGTGTGTCTGTGTGTGTGTGTGTGTACTTTAGAAAAATAGGTCATATGAGACGATATGAATCATACAAATATTTAATGAAGGACGTTAATAAACATCCTCGAAAGAGCATCAGAGAATGGTTTAAATAATTTGTTTTGTTTTTTAAAGTGAATATTTGACGTATTGTGAGGCTGATAACTGGTAATATAAGCCGCGAAACAATTTAACGAGGAGAGAAAATGGCATGACAAGCGTCGAAGCAGCGTCAATGAAGGGTTGAATCAAAAGATAAGTTGATATTTGACGTTTTGTGAGAATTGAAAACAGATAATAGGCGACGTAACGGGACACGGCACGATTTAATAAAAAACAAAACTTTTACAAACTGCGTTGAAACAGCGCCTGTGAGGGGTTAAATCAAAACATAAGTTGGTCTTGGGAGCTATGTAATTCTGACAAAATTCGTGCGTCCTCTTTTTTTCTTATTTGTAATCTTCTCCGTCAGGTTAACTCTATTATTCCTACTTATGCTCCTTTTTTCATTATTTTGTGTACGTTTTCGTTGGTCGAGGATATTTTGTCACGCCCACCGGGTTTACCTGGCCGTTTGACCTGATATTTTTGTTACTGGAATGCTGGACTAAACTGCTTTTGATTGGGTCTTTCACCAAGAGAGAAACATGTGTGTGGGAGCGAAATTTATTTTCGCTTATAACGTAGAGCATTTTAAGACTTACGCACTGGATTTCCATCTCATGAAGGAGATATCTTAGACAGCCAGGATAACGAGTCGAATTTGGATTCCTGTATAGGGCAGAGTACTAGAGAATCTTCTAATACTGTATTATAAAATGATGCAGCCTCAACTATAGTAATGGAAGTCACGAGTCCTCGGAGCCTGCCAGCAGTGTGAATAGTTGGGATTGTACTTAACCACGTGAGAGGCACCATCTTAAAACAGTTGCCCCACAATATTCGGACGTTTCCTGTTCAAAAAGTCTGTAATTCGCCCGAATATCGGGGTATGTTGTAATATGTATATTTTATATTTTGCATTCGACATGTATAAATTGCTTAAGGATGTACAGTTGTACATGTGGCTGGTAACCTCACCAATTAAAATGAACTGTCTCATGAACCACCATTTCAAAAGCCGGTGACTGTTTCGTGCGGGTTTCCTCACAAGGAACCAAAAGCAGTAGTCACAGGATCCGTAGAGAGCAGGGAGTAAATGATGAAATCATGATGAATATATTTATTATACTAACATTTTAGTAAGCTTTATTTGCAAATATGTAAAGAACATTTCAATGGTCGTCTTCCACTGTTCAAAAGCACTTTCATTCGACTGAATGGGTCCAAATTTAATGCTCGGGGAGGGGCAACATTCTGAGGAATATGAAAGGTTGGATGGAAGTGGAGGTGGCCTGATGTTCATATCAGGAGACCCGGTACTTAAAAAGAGGCATTTGTTTCCTCTTAGATGTGGTACAAGTTGTCAGCAGTCGACGCTAGACACCTACATCAGAATAGTCTTGAAGACACTTGCCTGGACAGTTTAAGTAGTTACCCCGGCCTTGTTGCAAGGGACATGATGTTGCCACTGTATATGACTCCTGAAGAGAAGAAACAGTCCAAAACTCCTCTAGGAACCAGCAGTGACTGACCCGAGATCGTCACCGAATCATTGTTAACACTGGGCCAGATAAGTCTAAAAGTACTGGCACAGTAAAATGTAAAATATCCAGCTATATCATCCAACGATGATCAACATTAATTGAATATTTCCTTTGGTAAAGTAACTTTATTTATTTTTATCTTATAAATTGATATTAAACTTAGTACATGTAAATATAGATCTATAGTTGAATTAATCATTATTGAGTGAATTTGCATCCGTATGACTCAGTTTGTTGTACATGCATAACCATATTGAGCTATAACATTAATATTCTGCTGAATTACCTTCAGCTGGTGGCTCAGGAAATACAATTCAATATTTTTTTCTCACAGATTTGACGGAGAACAATTCGTTCATAACATCTCAGATGATCTCGGTTGTTATGCTTGCAATTCTGTAAAATTCCTGTGAGGCTCCTCTCGTGAACTCGGTGAAATTATCTGGTGATTGATGTCACCATATCGGTGAATCTACTGTGTATTAATTCACTCGACCAATCAGAATATTTCGATCCACCAATCAGAGAAGAGTTCCCTGTAAACGACACGAACTCACTTCAATGGCGAAATCGTGGAGGGGCAAAATGTGTAACACAAGGTTAGAATCAAGCATTTATTTCGCAAACGAAATAATGGAAAAGGAATTCCACATGATCTCAACTTATGAGCAGATGGAAGGCAAGTATGGACATCTTTGGGGTATTACTCCATGTCCTTTTTACAGCGTAATTGAAAATATTGCGTGTTTTATCGTAGCTAAAATCACGCAAAGGCGAAGTTGACAATTTATATAAAAATGCTCGTATGTGAAACAAACCTTCATTCAAAGGAAGCCAAAAGTTGGCACTAAAAGTATTTGGATGGAAGTAATAGACACAGTTGATGAATAGAACGGATGAGATCTTTGTTGCACTAAAAGCACAACTGCCATTTTTCGTCACTCCGAGGAGGGAAGTTGGACGCAACAAAATGCGTGACGTCACTTGTTTTCTCGGACGCCCGAAAATTGACTGAATACTCGCAAGATGAGATTTCAAGATCAAATAAGTAAGTAAATAAATAAAGGTAATTAACAGCACAAGATATGGAATCATGCATATATCTTGGCAGCATTATAGACAAGAGTTTGAAGGACAGACGTATGTCACAGAATGTATTGGGGCGACCCCTTCTTCTACCTAATCTCTGTTTCACTACGGAAGGAATCGGTACATTTGTTGTACGGATTTTATTGCGTGCTTTCAATTGTAGCACTTTCTTTTTTTCTTTCTCTGCTAAGTAGCAGATATTTTATATCTTCATTCTTTCGCTACTTTCAATATATTGTGTCTTGTCTGTTTACCTGATACTCCTGGTGGATGATAATATTAAACATTTGCAGGAGCGGCTGAGAGAACATTATCGACAACCAAGATTAACACGTACATCGCCCAGCGCAATCTGCTTAATCACTGATAAGGCACGGGTGCGTCTCCGCCAAGGTTGTAAAGAGACGGATTTTATGTGTGCTCAAGCAACAGATAAGACATTACTTTAGCGAATGTAATAGTTTGTTACATCTTACACACATTGTCATGTGAGGTTACTGATATGTCTGTGAGCTCGCCTGCCCGGCAATCGGATGTTTACAGCCAATTTTCAGAAATGTAATGTTTGAAATTTTGCACTAGATGAGTCATGCAAAATATTCAAATCAGATTGGCTGACAATCTGAGCTTCATAACAACGAATGCGTGGGAGGCAGTGAAAATAACCTGACGCTTCAGTCAGTCAAAACTGCCGTTAACATCGCTTGCCAAGACACCAGACCTTGCCAGATTGAAGCCTAGAATTCAGAATTCCATTTTATCAGACCGGACACCTTTTATTTGAGTATTTATCAGGACTTACAAAAACAGCCCAGGAAATCTCTATCATTTTAATAAAGAAAGCCGCTGTCTGAGGAAACTGAAGGAAACACACAAAGTCAGAGATGGAACTTATTAAATTAACGACACGCAAGACGCGTGTAAGAGGCCGATTCAAGTCTCTTTTATTCATCTGAGCGAAAAGTCAGTGAGCCAAGTTTGGTGTAAGTTGGGATTTTATATTTTATATTACTAACATCTGAACTAACATATATATATATATATATATATATATATATATATATATATATATATATATATATATATATATATATATATATATATATATATATATATATATATATATATATATATATATATATATGCCATTTGAATTTTGTGAAAATCGCTAGGTATTTAATACAATATTTTTTAGCACATTATCTTGTCCTACGTGGGGCGGCGTAATCCTGATTGAGAACCACGGATGAGGAACATTTCAATAGGATCTGATCATTGTACAAAGCGAAACAAAGGGAGCATATCTGATCATCCACACTGAGCAGTTTAACAGGTGGAAATCTGATGTAATCTATACTTAGCATGGATGACACGCCGTAACCTGATAACCGGAAACGTTCTCCAGACGACACATGTTTTCGCTTTATATATTTTCTTGACACTCTGGGAAGGCGAGCAGATTGAGGTCGTGCCGGAAGTGTTTGTTAAAAATCCCCCAAATATGTATTTACTCGCATACATACGCTGGTATCTGAAGGCTGCCTGAGGCTTGATACAAGTGTATTAGCGATCAGGAAGAATACTTGCAAAATAAAAAATAAAAATCTGAGGTCAATAATGAACCGCTCTCATATCTTCTTCTTTGATCCATAACCGCCAAAGCAGTCAGGGGCCATCACGCCTGTGGCGTCTTGCAGGGCAGCAACAAATTGATTCCACTTTGCTCGGTCGGCGGCCATCCTTCGTACAGTGCCCCAACTCTGTTTCATTCTTTGCATCTCGGCTTCCACAGTTCTCCGCCAAGTTGTTGTTGGTCGGCCTCTCTTTCGCTTTCCCTCGGGGGTCCATAGCATAGATGTTCTTGTGATGGTATCAGGGTCCCTTCTGAGGACGTGGCCAACCCGACCCCAGCGTCTGTCAGCTATGGTGGTGTGCAAGTCCTCTTGGTTACTCCGAATAAGTAGTTCTTGGTTGCTGATGGTGTTTGGCCAAAAGATTCAGAGAATTTTCCTTAGGCAGATTGTGTGGAAGGAGGACAGTTTCGAAATTTCCTTCTCTGTTACTCTCCTGCATTCCGCACCATAGAGAAGCACAGAAAGTACACAGCTCTCATACAGTCTTAATTTGGTGTTTGTGCTGTACTGCGAAGACTTCCAAATGTTGTTGAGACTAGCAAAGGCTGTTCTCGCTTTATTCGTTCTGTTGTTAATGTCCTTACTTGTTTCGCCCTCAGGTGTTACTATGCACCCTAGGTAAGTAAATGTGTCTGTCTGTTCTAACTTCTGGTTCCTTACTGTTATTGGCTCAGGATTGCCCACATTTAGTGTCATGACCTCTGTTTTCTTCAGATTGATGTTCAGGCCAACCTGCTGGCCATACTTATTCAGTCTATCGGTTTTTTTTTCTTGAATGTGTTGATGTGAATGCGCGAGTAGTGCAATGTCATCTGCATATTCCAGGTTTCCAGTGCAGAAAACGTTGTCCATCTAATTCCTCTTGGACTGCCCTCTGTTGTCTGGCGCATCACCTAATCTATGGCTGTCAAAAATAATGTTGTTGATAAGGGGCATCCCTTTTGTACTCCTGTTTTCACTTCGAAAGTTACATTACTCAATCCAACACTGCATGTAAAGTTAGAACAGAGGCTTTTATGTTGGAAACAATGCGGCTATGAATTCCATAAGCCCACAGTATTTTCCATAGGCTGTCCCTGTGTACGCTGTCGAAAGCTTTTTCAAAATCAACAAAGTTAATAGCTGTCTCTGCCATTCTGAGCACTGCTCTATAATGTTCCTGAGGGTAAATATATTATCTGCACATCTTCTGCTCTTTCTAAAGCCCGCTTGTCCTTTCCTCAGTTTATGGTCAACTGCTTTTGAAATTCTCTGGATGATTATCCTGCCTAGTATTTTGCTGGGAACTGAGAGGAGAGTAATTCCTCTCCAGTTGTTGCAGTCTGCAAGGTCGCCCTTCTTGGGCAATTTGACAATTATTCCTTTACTCCACTCTGTTGGTGTTGTCTCAGTTTCCCAGACTTGTGCAAATAGTGGTTCTAATAGTTCTGCTGCTAGTTCAGGGTATGTCTTGAATAGCTCAGCATTTAGATTGTCTTGACCAGGCGCTTTTCCATTTTTTAGCCCTTTGATAGCTGTGATGATTTCTTCTTTTCGTGGAATGTCTGTATTTACATCTAAGTCACTTTCAGCCTCAGGAACATTCAGCTGAGTCTCTGGTGGTTCCTTATTCAGTGTTTCTCTGAAGTGCTCTGCCCATCTGGTTTCCTGCTCTGTGCTGTGGTGATGAGATTTCCTTGCTTGTCTCTTACTAACGTTATGTTGTTTGCACCTGGTTTTCCACTGATAGTTTTAGTTATTTTATAAACTGTGCTTTGTTCATTTCTCAGTGCTGCCTCTTCTGTCTGTCTTGCAAGGTCATCCAGAAATGTCCTTTTGTTAGCACGGGTTTGACGTTTTACTTCCTTATCCAGCTGACTGTACTGTTCACTATATATTGCCTTTAACCTGGGAGACTTAGCTTCTGTTTTCTTTCTTTTCATTTCTTTTCTCTTCGCTATAGTGTTTAGCGTTTCTGGTGTTATCCAGTCTTGGCTCTTTCTTTCCTGGAATCCCAAGCATGACTTGCTGCTTTCCTTGAATATTGTTGAGATGGTGTTGAATTTCTGGTCGACATCATCGGTCTCTGTTCTTTCCTGACTTTTGGTTATCTTATATTGTCTCTTTACGTCGACCACGAAAGCGTTTCTGGTGAGAGGGTCCTTAAGTTTCTTGATGTTATATCTTTTCTGTTTGACTTCAACTGGTCCAGCAGCTCTGAGTTTCACCTTCCGTCTTGCTACTACAAGGTGATGATTACTTCCCACATCTGCGCCTCTTCTTACTTTCACGTCTTGTAATGCATTGACCACTATGTGATCTATCTGGTTTCTGTCCCGTCCGTTTGGTGATTCCCACTCTTGTGCACTTCTTTGTGTGAAAAAGTGTTCTTCCAATGACCAGGTTGTTAATACTGCAGAAGCTTATTAATTTGTCCCCATTCTCAATTACTGTTCCACTGCCGCATTTCCCCATTACTCTTTCGTTATAATTATTGTGTGTTCCAACTTTCGCATTGAGGTCTCCAATTACTATAATTAGATCGTACTTGGGTGCAGTTTCCATTTTGTCACGTAGGTCTTTATGTCATTAAATTACCTACATCTTCTTCCTATTCTCTCACCCTAATCCTTTCGTTTATATTCTTTCCATACTTGTTTTTCCTGTATTTCTCGCATCACTCGGTTGCGAAAAATATTTTCTTCAGTATTTTTAAACTTTACCCGTTTCTTTCTCAAAACTGAGAATCGCGCTAGGACGATATTACGTAGATGTCAGGGCTGCAGGGCGTCAGAAGGCGTGATAAGTCGGTTCGCTGAACATAGGACGTAGACAAACGTCTACATTCTCACCGAGCGCGCGAGCTTCTTCTCGGCATAAGTCCCGGTGAGATGTGATACTTTACATCTAACCGGTCAGTATTCAGACATTTGTCTGAAAAATCCCAAACTGACACGGCACTCACTGTGGGCCATGGTCAGATGTAGTGTGAAAACTGCCCTGCATTGGAGACAGGTTGTCTGAGATTTCGCAACTGACACGCAGAAAGTGGCAGTTTACGACAGCCTCTTCTAGTTACGTAGTTGTTATGAGAAAGGGGAAATTATTTCGTTTTTGCGAAATAAACGTTCATCTCTTTGTCTGGGTTTTCATATATACTAGAATGAGCTAGATTTCATTATCACTCAGTAACTTCGCAGTCAAGACTAGAACAAGCCTCGTTCGATTTCTAAAAATCTCTGTTAAAAGAGATGGCCTTTAGTTTGATCGAAGTGGTTTAGTTCTTAGGAATTCTGTGTTTGAGGTATCATATATTATTATCTAGTATATCTAGTATTTTGTGAAGTGTTTATAAGTGCTAAATCGCTATTTATTTCTCTAGGTAGATCTGGTGCAGAGCGAATAATTTATAAGTCTATTAATTTCTAGTGACGTGTCTCAGTGGAAAGCAGGATAAATTATATTTCCAGCTTAAATTCAGTCGGCTATTACTAAATTTAATTTAACTGCTAAATAATCAGACGAGAACATAATTTTCAAACTAACTTATAACTGCTAGACTAGATGTCTCATGAGTCGTGACGAGAATATATTTATATATATCTCTAATTCATGATGATTAATTTATGACTATAACTTATTTCACGGGAGGTGTTAAATGATAAGTTAAGGTTTACGCCCGCAGTTAAAATATAAGTATACCCTTAAACATAGGATGTATAAATATTTCATATATATGTTTCTTTATACAGAGATTTCTGTGGTAACCTAACTATACCAGCGTTACGTACTGATGAACCTATCCTGTGAAGACTAATAAAACTTTTCCCTTAAAGACTTGGTCGTAAGCTTTTTTCAAGAACTTTAACGTGAACTGAAATAACGGGCCCAGTGTGCCTGAATTAGTCCTTCCAGAAACGATATTCTAAAGTACAGCCTTTGTGGCAAGTAACATTATTCATAGCATTAAACTTGCCGACATCTTTTTTGACCAAATGTGTGGTGAACCCTGATTATCTGTTGAGAGAAGCTGTCCACCGGTCATTTTCCTAATTTAGGGAAACCTCGTGTTCTGACATTGTGTGCTCGCTTAACCCTAATTCTTACTTCGTGAGTCAAGATACACTAACTTTAGTCTGAAATAGCTGACGCCTGAAGCTGATGCTCCCCGGAGAAATTTCTGAGAAAAAACAAAACCAGCAAACCACTCTGTAGAGCTGGGATCCGCTTCAGTGAACGACAGAACAGACAAAAGGGTGTGAATGTTACCAAGGTTGCGCCAGACGGCAAGCTACATCACGTATGTAATTAGTACAGGGCCCTGATGAAAGAACCGAGTGAAAGTAGACGGTGTGAGGTATGTGAATTTCACCCATGTTTGTAATTCCATGTATGAAACTTGTTGTCAATGCAAGAATATTTTTTTACTTCCCTCAGGTTAAAACCTACTACATCTAAGTCGGTTCATATTTGTTTACGAGGAAAGAAAGAAAAAATTATTAGACAAACTCATATGTATCATTGAATCTCCTGGCTTTCACTTTACTCATAACGGGACTGTGGGCTTACCTTGAGGGGATGAGATCATATTGGGGTCTATCATTTCTTGTAGCAATTTCATTGATTATTGTTTTGACCACATGTATATGTTTAATTTCTTTTCTTGATGAATTTTATGTGTTGTGAGGAAATTTTTAGCTGATAAATAAAAACTTCCCTTTGAAACTAAAAACAGCGTGTTGGTCAGCTCGTTCAGAATATATATATGTAATCATTTTGATAGTCTTCCCACGTCTGTGTGGCTACCTGTTGTCACTGGTGTGTGTGCACGTGAGTGGTATGTTCATTACATATTAGCATATGTTGTCAATAGTCTGTCCGACTCTTACATAAGTGTCGTAGAAGATAGGCCTGAGAGAGAGAGAGAAGAATCTTGTCTTTTCCCAGGGGACCGTTCTATTGATTCGCTACCACTGCACTCGTGGAAAGATCTAGTTCTGTATTAACTCTCACTGCAGCTATCCCTGATTCTATCTATTCAGAAGGGACCAACCAAAGTCTTAATTTCCTATCAAAAAATCTACGACAAATGGTCGCTCGTTACCGGGAATTGAACCCAAAATCCTAAGGCGATACGACAAATGGGGTCTCGCCCGACGGATTTTTGAACTTAGAATAGGAAGACGAGACGACTAATATCAGCTCGTCTTTAAAGATTTTTATTCTGTAATAGAGTAAGATGTGATGTCTTGTGAGTTGTTATATCTTTAAATAATTTATCCCCTAGACTAACGATCTGTGTACGAGCGTGCTGACCACACAAACTGATAAGTTTTTTTCCACAGCATTAAGAAGCATTATACATTTGGTTTACAGGTTGATTTTGTCGGAATACATGTTAATTAATGTTGATTGTAATACTAAACGCTGGTAAAGTTTTGTGAGTGTATAACATTCACAAGGGTTCTGAAGCAGGAAGGTGTTTGAACTAAAGTTAAGGAGTGCGTTTCGGACTATTCGTCCAGATTAATTGCCTCCCTCACCCTAACTGTCTTCAGGGGTAAACTTATAGTGGATTTAAAAATTAAGGGATTATTTTTCTCTTTAATTTTTGCTATAATCATTGTTTTTTCCACTGTAGCAACTTATTTTTCAGGGATTAATCCTAACTACCATTTAGTTGGCGTAGTCGTGTTTTGCATTAAGTGCTTTATTGCCGATAATAGCAGCGATAGTTAGATTTTATTTTGGAGGAGGTATCCCAGGGTTAAGGATATCATCTTTTGTATTTTTGGAAATTTTTTCTCGTAAGTGTTAGGAACCAGGTTATTCTTTTTCCTATTTTCTATCTCCACGTGTCTCAGTCACTGACATAATATGGCCGAGAGGGCAAAGCTTAGACAACTCCTCAGGGACGAAGCGAGAGAGGAGGGACTGGAAGGAGGGGAAGCGAAAGCATTTGTCAGAGACGAACTCGAGAGATATGACGCGGAGAGAAAAGCAGCCGAAGCTTTACAGCAGAAGAAGATGGACGAGGAAATGGAAATTCGCAGGATGCAGCATGAGGAAAGAGAGAAGGAGAGACAGCGTGAGGAGAAAGAGAAGGAGAGACAGCATGAGGAAAAAGAGAAGGAGAGACAGCATGAGGAAAGAGAGAAGGAGAGACAGCTGGAGGAAAAAGAGAAACAGAGACAACACGAGCTGGCTCTTAAAACTCTAGAATTCCAAAGTCGTGCTGCTGCCTCTACCTCCAGCAATGGAGAATCTTCTCCTCATTCCTCCTTAACTGATCCTTCTAACACTCAATCTTTTCAACTAAACGCCATGTCTTTCACTCTAGAATCTTTTCCTTGTCCAAATGAGAAGATTGACACATGGTTAGAAAAATTTGAGAAAATTGCAACTCTGTACGGGTTAGAGAGGTCGCGTTGGAATATGAAACTTTCCCAGGCCCTAAAAGGTTCTGCTTATGATGTTTATTCTAAGCTGGAAAGTAGCCAACAAGACGATTATGATGTGTTGAAGAAAGCGTTACTGGAGCGCTTTGAAATGAACGCTCGCAAATTTTTGCAACTGTTTCGCAACAGCCGGAAAGAGAATTCTGAAACTTTTCACCAGTTCTCATCTCGGTTGAAGGGATACCTAACAAAGTGCCTTGAGCTTTCACAGCTCCCCTCTACCTACGAAGGTCTTGAGGAATTTGTTTTAACAGAACAAATAAAGAACACTTTGTCTGCTGATACCCGGAGATTTCTCGCTGAGCAGGGGGCAGAAAAACTTGAAGACATTTTGGAAAAGTCTGAGCGTTATCACAATGCGCTGGCTGAACTACCGGCCACAAAGCGGAAACCGACAGAGGAGCATTTTCGAAAACATAACCTTGAGCAATCTTCTCAGGCTTCTAACCTAAATAACCACAGAGAAACTGGACCTCAAAACCCCCCTCCTGAAAAACCCAAGTTCTACAAGAACAAGTACCCCAACCACCCCAAACAATCTGATCAACCCGACCGTCCTTCATGGCAGCGTGGCCAGAAAGGTCAAGGTGACAAAGGGAAAACCCCTGAGCACGGGACATATGATCAGACCGAGCACACCGAGCCGAAACGCATCGGATGCTTATTAACAGTCTCGCAAGGTGGAATTATTGACAGTGATTCCCAACCTGTTGGGGATAGACCCTCAACGCGAGGTACTGTTATTTTGAACGGTTCTCAAACTTCTTGCTTATTTGACACGGGGCTTTCTTACGATTGCATTGTTGCCAGAAACCTGGTTAAACCCGGTCAAGAGACAGGAGAGACCGTCAAACTTTGTGGAGTTCGTAAGAGTGATGCACCTACAGCGCTTCCCATCGCATTGGTGGAGATACACTCTGACTTTGTCAGAGGTGTGATCAAAGCGGCTGTTATGGATGATCCCATCTACCCAGTCATACTTGGCGGGAGATACGTGTGTATTGGGAAACCGGAAGAGCCGATTGTGGCAGCAGTAACTACCAGAGGGCAAACCAAGAAGGAACGGGAGCCTGCGCCTAATTTGTTACCTATGGAACTTAAAGAAGCGCAATACAAGGACCCTACTTTGGCACCCTGCTTTAGGAAACTGCCCATGGCTAAGGAACCCAGACAGCACGGGGACATTTTTTCTAAGGATGGCGTACTTTATCGGAGAACGGGCAAGCCTGACCAAGGTTACAACCAGCTCCTAGTACCGAAACAGTACAGAAGCCAAATCCTAGAAATGGGGCACTCTCTTCCCTTCAGCGGACACATGGGACAGAACGCCACAAACCAACGGATAACCACTCATTATTGGTGGCCAGGAGTAAACACTGATATTATCAGGTACGTCAAATCCTGTGCCCAGTGCCAACGTGTACCACCCAAGCAACGGACACCCCCAGTCCACATGGGTGAAATGCCAATAATGGGAACACCATTCGAACGGGTTGTGATCGACATTTTAGGGCCTTTCGAAAGGACTAAAAGAAGGAACAGGTTCATCCTGACCTTAGTCGATACATGCACTTTATGGGCAGAAGCTATCCCGCTAACATGCGCAGATGCCAAGCATGTCGCAGAAGCCCTCGTGCAGATTTTCACTCGGTTGGGATTCCCTCAACAAGTGTTGACGGATAACGGATCCCCATACCGAAACCTGTTGATGGATGAGATCGTTAAGATCTTGAGGACCAAACACATCCACACTAAACCATATACTCCGGCCGGAAATGGGCTCGTGGAACGTGCTAATGGAAACCTCAACATGATGCTAAGTAAACTGGCACAAGTGAAACCTGAAGATTGGGATCTTTGTATTCCTGCAGCATTATTTGGCTACAGAGAATCTCCTCATACTTCCACAGGATTTCCGCCAGCTACGCTCTTATTCGGCAGACCCATTAAGGGCCCGCTTGAAGCCTTACTTCAGTCTCTGACAGACGAGAAGGCTGATGAGACAGTTGTCTCAGCCAGTAAATATGTGTCGGTTTTAAAGGAAAGGTTGAAACTAGGGTGGGACCTAGCAACGACTAACTTTAAGCGAGCACGCACCAAGCACGCTAACCGATACAGGAAAGTCGCGAAAGAGAGAGAACTGGAAACAGGAGAGAAAGTTTTGGTGTTACTCCCTACCGAGAACAACCAACTGAAGATCGGATGGCAAGGGCCGTTTACCGTCCTGAAAAAGATTTCTAAGGCTAACTACCAGATCTCTATTGAAGGAAAGGAGAAGGTTTTCCATTTAAATCTCTTAAAGAGATACTCGGAAAAACCAGTGCCAACCTCCGACCATCTCCTGACGATCGCCAAAACTGACGAAGATGATGATAGTGGCAGGGATATTCACAGGAAATCTTTCAAAAATGTCAGAAGCGGCGACGCTCTTTCAAGCGCGCATGGGAGACATTCCAAAGGAAGGAAACTTTGGGGAGTAGACTTGAGTAGGAATTGGAGAGAGATGGAGGGGGAAGATGAGAGGGAAGAATACAGACACCCCGAAACTACGGTTATAGGAAATTTAATTCCATAACGTAGACATGGAGTGCTTCCATATCTTAAGGGGGGACGTCCTGTCACGTAGGTCTTTATGTCATTAAATTACCTACATCTTCTTCCTATTCTCTCACCCTAATCCTTTCATTTATATTCTTTCCATACTTGTTTTTCCTGTATTTTTCGCATCACTCGGTTGCGAAAAATATTTTCTTCAGTATTTTTAAACTTTACCCGTTTCTTTCTCAAAACTGAGAATCGCGCTAGGACGATATTACGTAGATGTCAGGGCTGCAGGGCGTCAGAAGGCGTGATAAGTCGGTTCGCTGAACATAGGACGTAGACAATCGTCTACATTCTCACCGAGCGCGCGAGCTTCTTCTCGGCATAAGTCCCGGTGAGGTGTGATACTTTACATCTGCACCGGTCAGTATTCAGACATTTGTCTGAAAAATCCCAAACTGACACGGCGCTCACTGTGGGCCATGGTCAGATGTAGTGTGAAAACTGCCCTGCATTGGAGACAGGTTGTCTGAGATTTCGCAACTGACACGCAGAAAGTGGCAGTTTAC
This sequence comes from Oreohelix idahoensis, assembly GCA_024509875.1. NCBI lineage: Eukaryota > Metazoa > Mollusca > Gastropoda > Stylommatophora > Oreohelicidae > Oreohelix > Oreohelix idahoensis. The sequence goes on from JAMPIV010013102.1 coordinate 65,700, forward strand.
GACAGCCTCTTCTAGTTACGTAGTTGTTATGAGAAAGGGGAAATTATTTCGTTTTTGCGAAATAAACGTTCATCTCTTTGTCTGGGTTTTCATATATACTAGAATGAGCTAGATTTCATTATCACTCAGTAACTTCGCAGTCAAGACTAGAACAAGCCTCGTTCGATTTCTAAAAATCTCTGTTAAAAGAGATGGCCTTTAGTTTGATCGAAGTGGTTTAGTTCTTAGGAATTCTGTGTTTGAGGTATCATATATTATTATCTAGTATATCTAGTATTTTGTGAAGTGTTTATAAGTGCTAAATCGCTATTTATTTCTCTAGGTAGATCTGGTGCAGAGCGAATAATTTATAAGTCTGTATTAATTTCTAGTGACGTGTCTCAGTGGAAAGCAGGATAAATTATATTTCCAGCTTAAATTCAGTCGGCTATTACTAAATTTAATTTAACTGCTAAATAATCAGACGAGAACATAATTTTCAAACTAACTTATAACTGCTAGACTAGATGTCTCATGAGTCGTGACGAGAATATATTTATATATATCTCTAATTCATGATGATTAATTTATGACTATAACTTATTTCACGGGAGGTGTTAAATGATAAGTTAAGGTTTACGCCCGCAGTTAAAATATAAGTATACCCTTAAACATAGGATGTATAAATATTTCATATATATGTTTCTTTATACACAGAGATTTCTGTGGTAACCTAACTATACCAGCGTTACGTACTGATGAACCTATCCTGTGAAGACTAACAAAACTTTTCCCTTAAAGACTTGGTCGTAAGCTTTTTTCAAGAACTTTAACGTGAACTGAAATAACGGGCCCAGTGTGCCTGAATTAGTCCTTCCAGAAACGATATTCTAAAGTACAGCCTTTGTGGCAAGTAACATTATTCATAGCATTAAACTTGCCGACATCTTTTTTGACCAAATGTGTGGTGAACCCTGATTATCTGTTGAGAGAAGCTGTCCACCGGTCATTTTCCTAATTTAGGGAAACCTCGTGTTCTGACATTGTGTGCTCGCTTAACCCTAATTCTTACTTCGTGAGTCAAGATACACTAACTTTAGTCTGAAATAGCTGACGCCTGAAGCTGATGCTCCCCGGAGAAATTTCTGAGAAAAAACAAAACCAGCAAACCACTCTGTAGAGCTGGGATCCGCTTCAGTGAACGACAGAACAGACAAAGGGTGTGAATGTTACCAAGGTTGCGCCAGACGGCAAGCTACATCACGTATGTAATTAGTACAGGGCCCTGATGAAAGAACCGAGTGAAAGTAGACGGTGTGAGGTATGTGAATTTCACCCATGTTTGTAATTCCATGTATGAAACCTGTTGTCAATGCAAGAATATTTTTTGACTTCCCTCAGGTTAAAACCTACTACATCTAAGTCGGTTCATATTTGTTTACGAGGAAAGAAAGAAAAAATTATTAGACAAACTCATATGTATCATTGAATCTCCTGGCTTTCACTTTACTCATAACGGGACTGTGGGCTTACCTTGAGGGGATGAGATCATATTGGGGTCTATCATTTCTTGTAGCAATTTCATTGATTATTGTTTTGACCACATGTATATGTTTAATTTCTTTTCTTGATGAATTTTATGTGTTGTGAGGAAATTTTTAGCTGATAAATAAAAACTTCCCTTTGAAACTAAAAACAGCGTGTTGGTCAGCTCGTTCAGAATATATATATGTAATCATTTTGATAGTCTTCCCACGTCTGTGTGGCTACCTGTTGTCACTGGTGTGTGTGCACGTGAGTGGTATGTTCATTACATATTAGCATATGTTGTCAATAGTCTGTCCGACTCTTACATAAGTGTCGTTGTTGCTGCTAAAAACTTGTAGCAACTTATTCTGACCATGCATTCTGACTAGATTCATTTTTTAATGCATGGGAAGGAACTCATGAAATTGTAGTCACTTTTATTTCTACAGTCGTCTAATCTTGATAGCTATCGTTAAGAAGTTGTCTTATCTTGATAGCTAGGGTTGCCGATAGCTGTGTGAACGATTTTGAGTCACGACCATATATGGAGCGCTCAGATCGTCAGTTCTTTGAAAACAGTTGGCAATCGCAATGTTTCAAGATTCATTTCCTTTTAAGGTAATAGGTCTTAAGTCGAACATCGTAGAACATTCTTCGTTTCGTAAATTGGCCTGAGTTGTATTCGATTCGCGTGTTCGGCGCATGTCCCTTTTTGTGGCGTTGTTTAAGCGATTTCCGCCCAGGTCAGTCTGTGCTGAGAAGCTGTGAAGGCGAGACGTAGCTATGTGCTAGTCTTCGCTTAGTTTATTCAGGAAGGAGTCCTCATGATTGTTGTTCCTATCTTGAGATGATATATCTCTGTGTTATTCCTAATGCCTGGAGGCATATGTGATTATTCATTTAATTCCTTATGAACAGGTAATTAAATCCCTTTTTTGGCTGAGTAACTTTATCGCCATCTTGTGATGTTGACTTTTGCTTAGCCTGCCTTATTCTAAAGTCTACGATATGACTAGTTTGCTCAGCTCACGATCCACTTAGATTGTCACGCATCGATTGATGCCTGTCCTACGGACTATTTGCTTCCTGAACTTTGTTGATGGATCTAGGTTTGATACCTTTGCTGTTTGCTGGACAATAGAGGACGATAATGTGGCGCTCAAAAGACATGCCTGTCTTGTTGAGGTCAAATCGAGGAGACCATCTTTAATCTCCTAGTTGATATCTTCTAGCTCTTATGGAAAGGGGGAAGTTTACTACCTGACTACATGTACAGCGGGTTTACGATATCCTAAAAGGCAGATGATGCACATTATTTTGATGCTGTCTGCTGTGCCAGTTGAATTGTCTACATATGTAATAATGACTGTTTGATCGTACCTATGATGTACCTGCTTGTTTATGTCTACACACTTCGTCATTGTGGCGTTTATAATAAATTATACAAAACCGTCACTAGCTGTTGCAAGCATCATTGACTTTTCACATCGTGAGTTAATGTGACGTCAATGTGTGGATTGCCTTGGTCGTAATGCTCACTGTCTGTATACACATCTACATCACACTTAAACCAGACTACAGACACCAAGTTACTACGCCTCATCATCCCTGGTGTCTGAGGGTGGCACACTACTCCGCAAAGGCCAGGATTATCATACCTTGAGAGGAGCAGATGAATTACAACACCCTCAACGTTGTGTGGCAAATGCGACATCCTCCACAGAACATTTATCAGCACATATAATACTTACGCAAACATTTTGCTACGCCACATTTGGTGGCCATAAGCTGGTTTGATCTGGTACCAGCATACTCGGGGTCCCTTACCCGCTTCATTCAGCACTCTACAACAGTCTACAGACAACATCTACAAGACAACAACAGAAGTGCAGAGTTACGAAATTACTCGGCGTTGCCCAGGAACTTTTTTGGAATTTTCAACAATTGCTGTTCCAAGTCAAGAAAGTGACATTTCCCAGTTTTGTTACATACGGGAGAATCGATTTGTTGCTGTTCTGCTTCGGAGAAGGCCAAGTTCCATCGCTGACGAGTTCTACACTTCTTGTACACTGCATGTACCGTTTGAAAACTCAAGTCTCAACCATCGTCGTAGCTGTTTTGATGCAAGTACAGATGGCAATCAACGTTGGATCTTTGATCTCAGAATGCTGATTACATCCTGTTTGCTGTACTGACGATTGGAGTTCCATAAGTTAAGTGGCCTGTTTGTTTGTGAACTGTGCCCTTATACTTCTACTGAGTCTTCTGTGTTTCATCTCATTCTTTTGTTTACATGTTATATGTTTATATGTTATTTGTATATTTATATTTATATGTTTATGTTTCTGCGGGTTTTTCGGTTGGGCGGAGTCTCCTTTAGATTATACCACGTCATAGAGGTCATCTATTGTGAGCGTTTTCTGTAGGGTGTGCAATTTCCGATACTGGAATTTGCAAAGCGACTGCTGTTGCTATTTTTTGTTAGTTGTGATGCCATGTGTTAGTATTGTTTTCGTTATTTTTCTGCATTCTTTAGTTCTGTTTTGATTTGTTTGTACTTGCTAGCCTCCTCTTTACTATAGTTTAGTTTCATACAACATTTTTGTTTATACACTGTGGTGTCTTGTATTTGTGTTATCTTCTCGTAGATATCATCACATTTTTTGTGATATTTCTTTAATTTTCGCTTTATTTTTTGTTGATTTCTACGAATGTATCCGTATTGTTGCTAAATCTTTGTTATTGTTTACATTTTATTGTTTACATTGTATTGTTTACAGTGTAATGTTTACATTGTTATTGTTTACATTGTGATTGTGTTTACATAGTCATTGGTTACACTTATAGTAGTTAATTCACATTTAATAGTGGGTTATGCTTATGCATTACTACTACACTGATGATTAATAAATGATGAATAGTATTGTGCACTATTGAATGGGAAGTGCACCTATGATCAAGAGTTGATTGATGATATTTCAAAAAGGTATATACACAAGTTCTTTGATATAAGACTTTTTTCCCACAGAGATTGGGATAATAATATAGTGTTGTGAGTAAACAAGTGCTTCATTTAAGACTTGTTATAATTAAATTTGAAATAAGATAATTAATTATTTCAGGTTGTGGACTCATATTATTACTCATCATGGCTACATTTGAGCACTTTATTGAGCAGGGTAAATTGCTTGGGAAGACTGGTGATAAGTTAGAAGAATTTGCAACTGCTCAATATGATAAAGCAATGGAAGCTGAACAAAAGAAACTGCAGATGCAGGTGGATGAAAAAAGATTCCAAATGGAAATGGAAAAACAAAAAAGAGAAGCAGAAGCAAAAGCTGAAGAGAAAAGACTTGAGGCTGAAAATAAAAGACTTGAAATAGAGGCTGAAAATAAAAGACTTGAAATAGAGGCTGAAAATAAAAGACTTGCAAAAGAGGCTGAAAATAAAAGACTTGAAAAAGAGGCTGAAAATAAAAGACTTGAAATAGAGGCTGAAAATAAAAGGTTAGAAAAGCAAGCTGAAGTTGAAGAAAGGAAGTTACAAAGAGAGTCTGAAGAGAGAAAAGCAAAAATGGAGCATGAAGAAAAAACTCTTAGCTTTGGAAGTTGAGAAATTAAGGGTGATGAACATAGGTAATGCTAATGATGCAAATAAGGTCTCAGATAAGACTAATGCAAGCACTTTCAAACTTAACCTACCACCATTCAATGCTTCCATCGACGATATAACATTCTATTTGGACAGATTTGAAACTTCATGTAAAGTACATAACATAGATAAATCATTGCAGGTTTATCATTTGTCCAAAATACTTAGAGGTGATGCTTTAAGTATGTTAAGTATGGTAGATGAGCCTGACAAGAACAACTATGAGGTTGTCAGGGCTATATTGTTAAAAAAATACCAACTTGACGAAGACGGCTATCGTCTTCAATTTAAAAATATGTTACCAGAAACTGGTGTGCAATTCTCTGAATTCATATCAAAGACACGTCTTACTTTTTTACGTTGGGTGGAGCTGTCTAAGACAGAAAAAACTTATGAAGGACTTATGGACTTAATACTTAGAGACAAAGTCATGTCTTCTGTCAACGAGTCGTTCCTTGCTTTCCTTCATGAACGTAAACCTAAAACAATAAAAGAAATGGAAGATTTCTGTAGCCAATATATAACTGCTCATCCTCACGTAACCATTGGTAACTCTAAAGTAAAAGAAGGTCTGCCAGTTGCTTCGGCAGCACCTTATGGTCAAAACTCTAGTAATAGATTCCAACAAAATTTTGATAAGAAAAGTAACCGTAGTTACGGTCAAAATTATGGAAATCAATTTCAGGGTGATTCTTCGTCGAAGAATTGGAGACGAGCTGACAGTCCTCGTTACTTCCAACCTAATAATTTTAGGCATTTCAGAAGAGGATATGGTAATAGAGGGTTTTCCTCGCGTAAACCTCAAAACCAAACAAATAGATGTTCACATCAATGTGGACATGATAATAATCATGGAAACTGTAGTTCGAAACATGATAACAGTTATAATAGAGACAATAATAACTACAGAGACAATAACAACAGTGATAACTTCAGAGGTAATAGTAGTCGCGGTAGATCTCAATACAAAAAAAAGAGATATCAGCAGGCTAACTCGGTTCAACAAGAATCTCAGGGAGCCTGTAATCAGGTTTCTGATAATAAAAACTCTGACGCTGTCACTTGTTCTTCATTTGACTTTGGGAGAGCAAACAAGTGCCCCCAATGCAGTACTTTGTTCGAACCGACTACAATATCGACTTTGAGTTGTGGTCACCCTCTCCCCGCTCTTCCTGCTTCGGTTGCACATGACGGGAGAGGTTCTCTAATCCTACATAAGGGTCTTGTTAATAATACTCCGGTCTCACTACTTTTCGATTCCGGATGCACCACTATTGGTGTTAGACAATCGCTTGTAGATCCATCCTGTGCGACAGGAAGGGTTATCAAATGTGTCACATTTGGCGGCACTCTAGAGAAATATCCTACTGCTATAATTCACATTGCCACTCCTTTCTTTACGGGAGATGTGCATGCCTGTCTCTTACCTAATCCTATTGCGGACCTTATTATTGGTCGTATCCACGGAGTTAGGGAATGTACCCCACAGCAGATTGCTGCTTGGGAAGATGATAATATGCAAGCTACCAATGCAGTGGTTACAAGAGCACAAGCTCTACAAACACCGCAAACTTCGTTGAATAATGATAATGAAGTTCATAGCCAAGATAGTACCTTGGTTATTTCTCGTGACTCGTTCATAAAATTACAAGAAGAAGATCCTACGCTAAAGAAATTCTTCATTCTTGCGAAGAAAGGTGATCCAAATAAGGATACACAAAGAAAATCTTGGATAGAAATGAAAAACGGCGTACTTGTACGTATGGTACAAGACTCGGCTACGTCAGCACATTCGCAAATTCTTGTTCCCAAGAGTATGAGAGTGCAAATATTGCAGCATGCTCATGACTCGCAATGTGCTGGACACATGGGATTTTCCCGTACAAAGTCGAGAGTCCTTGCGGCTTTCTTTTGGCCCTTTGTTAACAAGGACATCCGTATATACTGCCGATCATGTCAGGTATGTCAGGAGGTCAAATCTAGAGGACCACGACATGCTGCGCCTATCCAGGCTGCTGACATCCCTATTCGGCCATTCCAGAAAATGGCCATAGATATTATTGGCCCTTTTAAGATAAAGTCGGCCAGAGGACATCAGTTTATTCTTACATGTGTCGATATGTGCACACGTTGGCCAGAGGCTATCCCTCTAAAGAGCATATCTACTACAGATATCGCAGATGCTCTTTGGCTGATATTTTCTCGCTTGGGGTTCCCCAGAGAAATACTGTCAGACCATGGAACTCAACTCATATCTGATACTATGTCTCAAGTAATGTCTACCTTACACATTAAAAGATCTCTCAGTAGCATCTATCATCCTATGTCTAATGGGTTAGTTGAGCGTCTGAATAGAACGCTCAAGACTTTACTTGGTAAGATAACTGAAGACCATCCTCAAGATTGGGACAGGGTTTTACCTGCGGCTCTCTTTGCCTATAGAGAGGTCCCAAATGAGCACACAGGATTTTCTCCCTTTGAACTTGTCTTTGGCGCGCGTCCGCGCGGCCCTATGTCTTTATTACACGATCTCATCACTGCCGATGATATTAGTGATGACACTCAATCTTCATATGAGTATGTCATTGCTCTGAGGCAAAAGATCATTGAGGCATGCAAACTAGCGACTGCTTCGTCAGAAATTGCTAAAGAAAAAGCAAGGCAGTTTGCTAACAAGAACAGATGTCTACGACAACTTTGTCCAGGTGACAAAGCATTCGTCCTACTCCCCAGTAGGGAAAATAGACTTCTGATTGCATGGAAAGGTCCATATGCAATAGTCTCACGAATTTCCGATGTTGACTATGTGGTCGATATAGATGGAAAGCATAAGACTTTCCATATCAACATGCTGACGGAATTTCATGAGCGTCCAGACTATTTGCTGCCTATTTTTCAGGCAACGGACGAATCTTCGGTACCTCATGGTCATTACTCATCCCTGTCTGTCATACAGGATGAGGAATCTGTTTTTTCTGATGTCGATCTCCCTCTTCCAGTGGTTCCACTACATTCTATGGAATCTTGGAAAGATGTGTCCATTTCTCCTAATCTTTCTGTTGATGAACATCGTCAAGTCTCGTCGATGTTACAGACATTTAAGGATGTTCTAACCGACATCCCTGGTCACACGAATGTCATAGAACATGACATAATTCTTACCGACAGTAATCCTATTAGGGTTAGGCCGTATCCTATCCCTTATACACTTTCAGTCACAAGTGGAAAAGGAATTGGATGAAATGATCCAATTAAACATAATTGAACCATCGACTTCTCCATATTCTTCTTCCATGGTTATTGTTCGGAAGAAAGATAAGAACATACGAATTTGCGTTGATTATCGCAAATTAAATCAAGTCACAAAGTTCGATGCTGAACCTATGCCTTTACTAGAGGATCTACTTAGTAGACTTTCTAATTCTAGATTCTTCACTAAACTTGACTTGTCAAAAGGTTATTGGCAAGTGCCTTTAGCAGATCATGCCAAACCTCTGACTGCTTTCTCTACACCTAGGGGTTTATTTCAATGGAATGTAATGCCTTTCGGTCTTATGAACGCCCCTGCTACTTTCGTTCGCATGATGCGTCGAATACTTTCTCATCGTTCAGATGTCATCGCTTACTTAGATGATATCTGTCTCTTCAGTGATTCTTGGGAAGATCACTATCTGGGTTTATATGACCTACTGTCTACTCTACGTGAGTATAATCTGACAGCAAAACCTTCTAAAGCTTATATTGGTTTTGGTGAAATTTCTTTCTTGGGTCATCGTGTTGGTCATGGTCTCTTGAAGACAGAAGACCACAATACTTCGAAAATATTGAACATCTCTGTACCTAAAACGAAGAAACAAGTCCGGAGTCTCTTGGGGTTAATCCAATTCTATGGGAGATTTATTCCGAATCTATCTTCGATAATGGCACCTCTGTCAACGTTGTTGAAGAAAGGGTCACCTAATCTGATTCGTTGGTCTCAGGAATGTCAATCTTCCTTAGACCAGATTAAAAGTATATTTTCTTCTCCTCCCATCCTAAGATTACCTACTCTTGATAGAACTTTTGTTCTTCGAAGTGATGCTTCATCCACTGGGATCGGAGCAGCACTTATGCAGGAATATGCTGAAACTCTGCATCCTGTCATGTACATTTCTAGAAAACTAAATGCGGCAGAGAGGAACTACTCGGTTTTAGACCGTGAATTGTTAGCTATGGTTTGGTCTATTCTCAAACTACAAAGATTCCTCCTGGGCGCACATTTCATTCTAGAAACTGATCAGAAAGCTCTTACAGCTATTCAGACTAAGAACTTGAAGAGTTCGAGATCCACTCGATATGCTATTGCTCTTCAACCTTTTCACTTCACGGTACGAGCTATCCGTGGGTCGGATAATGTGATGGCTGACATTCTGTCTAGATGCCCACATGATTCCAACTAATACTTCTGTTCTATTTCTAGATATACGACAGAGCCATAACACACCTATATTACTACAATACATTAGCACATCTGTCCTCACTTTTAGTGAACACATACTATTGTGCTTTGTTATCATCTTCTTCTGTTCCCATCTTTAATATAAGAAGAAGACTGAGTAGTTAATATAAGGGCCGAAAGTTCCAAAGGCCACAATTATTAATAATAATGTATTGTATAGTATGAAACTTAATGGCTATTAAATAGAATTATATTGTTTGTTTTTTTCTCAGCACGTTATTGTTGATCTGAGAAGCTACCTTTCTATTGTCAAACATGGAGAGTTCCACATTGTACAGTTTCTTTGGAACGACAGGAGATGTGTCCTCGATCTTCATTTATATTTAATTTCATTGTGTAATGGTAATATTAAACATTTAGATAATGTAATATTTAACATTCAATATCAGATGTGTACATCCATTCTAAGCGGTATTAGATTATGACACTGCTATTTGATTATAATGATATGAACTTGCATATTTATATTGTATTTTCATGCAAGCGTAGTGTGTGTTGGTGGCACCTCCCCGATATATTTTTTAAATCAGATTTTTTATCTGTTGAGAAATATTCTCACCAGACACTTTATGTGTCAATTTAGCCTCATATTAGGCAGTGCAATTACTTATCCCCGCATAATTCGTGCGTTGTTAAACCGTTTTTTGGTTTTACTCTTGGATATTTTAAAAGAAAAAAAAAAAAAAAAAAATGTTGCACATTTTTTTTTTATCGGGAGGTGGCGGTAATGTTGCTGCTAAAAACTTGTAGCAACTTATTCTGACCATGCATTCTGACTAGATTCATTTTTTAATGCATGGGAAGGAACTCATGAAATTGTAGTCACTTTTATTTCTACAGTCGTCTAATCTTGATAGCTATCGTTAAGAAGTTGTCTTATCTTGATAGCTAGGGTTGCCGATAGCTGTGTGAACGATTTTGAGTCACGACCATATATGGAGCGCTCAGATCGTCAGTTCTTTGAAAACAGTTGGCAATCGCAATGTTTCAAGATTCATTTCCTTTTAAGGTAATAGGTCTTAAGTCGAACATCGTAGAACATTCTTCGTTTCGTAAATTGGCCTGAGTTGTATTCGATTCGCGTGTTCTGCGCATGTCCCTTTTTGTGGCGTTGGTAAAACGATTTCCGCCCAGGTCAGTCTGTGCTGAGAAGCTGTGAAGGCGAGACGTAGCTATGTGCTAGTCTTCGCTTAGTTTATTCAGGAAGGAGTCCTCATGATTGTTGTTCCTATCTTGAGATGATATATCTCTGTGTTATTCCTAATGCCTGGAGGCATATGTGATTATTCATTTAATTCCTTATGAACAGGTAATTAAATCCCTTTTTTGGCTGAGTAACTTTATCGCCATCTTGTGATGTTGACTTTTGCTTAGCCTGCCTTATTCTAAAGTCTACGATATGACTAGTTTGCTCAGCTCACGATCCACTTAGATTGTCACGCATCGATTGATGCCTGTCCTACGGACTATTTGCTTCCTGAACTTTGTTGATGGATCTAGGTTTGATACCTTTGCTGTTTGCTGGACAATAGAGGACGATAATGTGGCGCTCAAAAGACATGCCTGTCTTGTTGAGGTCAAATCGAGGAGACCATCTTTAATCTCCTAGTTGATATCTTCTAGCTCTTATGGAAAGGGGGAAGTTTACTACCTGACTACATGTACAGCGGGTTTACGATATCCTAAAAGGCAGATGATGCACATTATTTTGATGCTGTCTGCTGTGCCAGTTGAATTGTCTACATATGTAATAATGACTGTTTGATCGTACCTATGATGTACCTGCTTGTTTATGTCTACACACTTCGTCATTGTGGCGTTTATAATAAATTATACAAAACCGTCACTAGCTGTTGCAAGCATCATTGACTTTTCACATCGTGAGTTAACGTGACGTCATTGTGTGGATTGCCTTGTTCGTAATGCTCACTGTCTGTATACACATCTACATCACACTTAAACCAGACTACAGACACCAAGTTACTACGCCTCATCATCCCTGGTGTCTGAGGGTGGCACACTACTCCGCAAAGGCCAGGATTATCATACCTTGAGAGGAGCAGATGAATTACAACACCCTCAACGTTGTGTGGCAAATGCGACATCCTCCACAGAACATTTATCAACACATATAATACTTACGCAACATTTGCTACGCTACATTTGGTGGCCATAAGCTGGTTTGATCTGGTACCAGCATACTCGGGGTCCCTTACCCGCTTCATTCAGCACTCTACAACAGTCTACAGACAACATCTACAAGACAACAACAGAAGTGCAGAGTTACGAAATTACTCGGCGTTGCCCAGGAACTTTTTTGGAATTTTCAACAATTGCTGTTCCAAGTCAAGAAAGTGACATTTCCCAGTTTTGTTACATACGGGAGAATCGATTTGTTGCTGTTCTGCTTTGGAGAAGGCCAAGTTCCATCGCTGACGAGTTCTACACTTCTTGTACACTGCATGTACCGTTTGAAAACTCAAGTCTCAACCATCGTCGTAGCTGTTTTGATGCAAGTACAGATGGCAATCAACGTTGGATCTTTGATCTCAGAATGCTGATTACATCCTGTTTGCTGTACTGACGATTGGAGTTCCATAAGTTAAGTGGCCTGTTTGTTTGTGAACTGTGCCCTTATACTTCTACTGAGTCTTCTGTGTTTCATCTCATTCTTTTGTTTACATGTTATATGTTTATGTGTTATTTGTATATTTATATTTATATATGTTTATGTTTCTGCGGGTTTTCGGTTGGGCGGAGTCTCCCTTAGATTATACCACGTCATAGAGGTCATCTATTGTGAGCGTTTTCTGTAGGGTGTGCAATTTCCGATACTGGAATTTGCAAAGCGACTTCTGTTGCTAATTTTTTGTTAGTTGTGATGCCATGTGTTAGTATTGTTTTCGTTATTTTTCTGCATTCTTTAGTTCTGTTTTGATTTGTTTGTACTTGCTAGCCTCCTCTTTACTATAGTTTAGTTTCATACAACATTTTTGTTTATACACTGTGGTGTCTTGTATTTGTGTTATCTTCTCGTAGATATCATCACATTTTTTGTGATATTTCTTTAATTTTCGCTTTATTTTTTGTTGATTTCTACGAATGTATTCGTATTGTTGCTAAATCTTTGTTATTGTTTACATTGTATTGTTTACATTGTATTGTTTACAGTGTAATGTTTACATTGTTATTGTTTACATTGTGATTGTGTTTACATAGTCATTGGTTACACTTATAGTAGTTAATTCACATTTAATAGTGGGTTATGCTTATGCATTACTACTACACTGATGATTAATAAATGATGAATAGTATTGTGCACTATTGAATGGGAAGTGCACCTATGATCAAGAGTTGATTGATGATATTTCAAAAAGGTATATACACAAGTTCTTTGATATAAGACTTGTTTCCCACAGAGATTGGGATAATAATATAGTGTTGTGAGTAAACAAGTGCTTCATTTAAGACTTGTTATAATTAAATTTGAAATAAGATAATTAATTATTTCAGGTTGTGGACTCATATTATTACTCATCATGGCTACATTTGAGCACTTTATTGAGCAGGGTAAATTGCTTGGGAAGACTGGTGATAAGTTAGAAGAATTTGCAACTGCTCAATATGATAAAGCAATGGAAGCTGAACAAAAGAAACTGCAAATGCAGGTGGATGAAAAAAGATTCCAAATGGAAATGGAAAAACAAAAAAGAGAAGCAGAAGCAAAAGCTGAAGAGAAAAGACTTGAGGCTGAAAATAAAAGACTTGAAATAGAGGCTGAAAATAAAAGACTTGAAATAGAGGCTGAAAATAAAAGACTTGAAATAGAGGCTGAAAATAAAAGACTTGAAAAAGAGGCTGAAAATAAAAGACTTGAAATAGAGGCTGAAAATAAAAGGTTAGAAAAGCAAGCTGAAGTTGAAGAAAGGAAGTTACAAAGAGAGTCTGAAGAGAGAAAAGCAAAAATGGAGCATGAAGAAAAACTCTTAGCTTTGGAAGTTGAGAAATTAAGGGTGATGAACATAGGTAATGCTAATGATGCAAATAAGGTCTCAGATAAGACTAATGCAAGCACTTTCAAACTTAACCTACCACCATTCAATGCTTCCATCGACGATATAACATTCTATTTGGACAGATTTGAAACTTCATGTAAAGTACATAACATAGATAAATCATTGCAGGTTTATCATTTGTCCAAAATACTTAGAGGTGATGCTTTGAGTATGTTAAGCATGGTAGATGAGCCTGACAAGAACAACTATGAGGTTGTCAGGGCTATATTGTTAAAAAAATACCAACTTGACGAAGACGGCTATCGTCTTCAATTTAAAAATATGTTACCAGAAACTGGTGTGCAATTCTCTGAATTCATTTCAAAGACACGTCTTACTTTTTTACGTTGGGTGGAGCTGTCTAAGACAGAAAAAACTTATGAAGGACTTATGGACTTAATACTTAGAGACAAAGTCATGTCTTCTGTTAATGAGTCTTTCCTTGCTTTCCTTCATGAACGTAAACCTAAAACAATAAAAGAAATGGAAGATTTCTGTAGCCAATACATAACTGCTCATCCTCACGCAACCATTGGTAACTCTAAAGTAAAAGAAGGTCTGCCAGTTGCTTCGGCAGCACCTTATGGTCAAAACTCTAGTAATAGATTCCAACAAAATTTTGATAAGAAAAGTAACCGTAGTTACGGTCAAAACTATGGAAATCAATTTCAGGGTGATTCTTCGTCGAAGAATTGGAGACGAGCTGACAGTCCTCGTTACTTCCAACTAATAATTTTAGGCATTTCAGAAGAGGATATTGTAACAGAGGTTTTTTCCTCGCGTAGACCTCAAAACCAAACAAATAGATGTTCACATCAATGTGGACATGATAATAATCATGGAAACTGTAGTTCGAAACATGATAACAGTTATAATAGAGACAATAATAACTACAGAGACAATAACAACAGTGATAACTTCAGAGGTAATAGTAGTCGCGGTAGATCTCAATAAAAAAAAAAGAGATATCAGCAGGCTAACTCGGTTCAACAAGAATCTCAGGGAGCCTGTAATCAGGTTTCTGATAATAAAAACTCTGACGCTGTCACTTGTTCTTCATTTGACTTTGGGAGAGCAAACAAGTGCCCCCAATGCAGTACTTTGTTCGAACCGACTACAATATCGACTTTGAGTTGTGGTCACCCTCTCCCCGCTCTTCCTGCTTCGGTTGCACATGACGGGAGAGGTTCTCTAATCCTACATAAGGGTCTTGTTAATAATACTCCGGTCTCACTACTTTTCGATTCCGGATGCACCACTATTGGTGTTAGACAATCGCTTGTAGATCCATCCTGTGCGACAGGAAGGGTTATCAAATGTGTCACATTTGGCGGCACTCTAGAGAAATATCCTACTGCTATAATTCACATTGCCACTCCTTTCTTTACGGGAGATGTGCATGCCTGTCTCTTACCTAATCCTATTGCGGACCTTATTATTGGTCGTATCCACGGAGTTAGGGAATGTACCCCACAGCAGATTGCTGCTTGGGAAGATGATAATATGCAAGCTACCAATGCAGTGGTTACAAGAGCACAAGCTCTACAAACACCGCAAACTTCGTTGAATAATGATAATGAAGTTCATAGCCAAGATAGTACCTTGGTTATTTCTCGTGACTCGTTCATAAAATTACAAGAAGAAGATCCTACGCTAAAGAAATTCTTCATTCTTGCGAAGAAAGGTGATCCAAATAAGGATACACAAAAAGAAAATCTTGGATAGAAATGAAAAACGGCGTACTTGTACGTATGGTACAAGACTCGGCTACGTCAGCACATTCGCAAATTCTTGTTCCCAAGAGTATGAGAGTGCAAATATTGCAGCATGCTCATGACTCGCAATGTGCTGGACACATGGGATTTTCCCGTACAAAGTCGAGAGTCCTTGCGGCTTTCTTTTGGCCCTTTGTTAACAAGGACATCCGTATATACTGCCGATCATGTCAGGTATGTCAGGAGGTCAAATCTAGAGGACCACGACATGCTGCGCCTATCCAGGCTGCTGACATCCCTATTCGGCCATTCCAGAAAATGGCCATAGATATTATTGGCCCTTTTAAGATAAAGTCGGCCAGAGGACATCAGTTTATTCTTACATGTGTCGATATGTGCACACGTTGGCCAGAGGCTATCCCTCTAAAGAGCATATCTACTACAGATATCGCAGATGCTCTTTGGCTGATATTTTCTCGCTTGGGGTTCCCCAGAGAAATACTGTCAGACCATGGCACTCAACTCATATCTGATACTATGTCTCAAGTAATGTCTACCTTACACATTAAAAGATCTCTCAGTAGCATCTATCATCCTATGTCTAATGGGTTAGTTGAGCGTCTGAATAGAACGCTCAAGACTTTACTTGGTAAGATAACTGAAGACCATCCTCAAGATTGGGACAGGGTTTTACCTGCGGCTCTCTTTGCCTATAGAGAGGTCCCAAATGAGCACACAGGATTTTCTCCCTTTGAACTTGTCTTTGGCGCGCGTCCGCGCGGCCCTATGTCTTTATTACACGATCTCATCACTGCCGATGATATTAGTGATGACACTCAATCTTCATATGAGTATGTCATTGCTCTGAGGCAAAAGATCATTGAGGCATGCAAACTAGCGACTGCTTCGTCAGAAATTGCTAAAGAAAAAGCAAGGCAGTTTGCTAACAAGAACAGATGTCTACGACAACTTTGTCCAGGTGACAAAGCATTCGTCCTACTCCCCAGTAGGGAAAATAGACTTCTGATTGCATGGAAAGGTCCATATGCAATAGTCTCACGAATTTCCGATGTTGACTATGTGGTCGATATAGATGGAAAGCATAAGACTTTCCATATCAACATGCTGACGGAATTTCATGAGCGTCCAGACTATTTGCTGCCTATTTTTCAGGCAACGGACGAATCTTCGGTACCTCATGGTCATTACTCATCCCTGTCTGTCATACAGGATGAGGAATCTGTTTTTTTTCTGATGTCGATCTCCCTCTTCCAGTGGTTCCACTACATTCTATGGAATCTTGGAAAGATGTGTCCATTTCTCCTAATCTTTCTGTTGATGAACATCGTCAAGTCTCGTCGATGTTACAGACATTTAAGGATGTTCTAACCGACATCCCTGGTCACACGAATGTCATAGAACATGACATAATTCTTACCGACAGTAATCCTATTAGGGTTAGGCCGTATCCTATCCCTATACACTTTCAGTCACAAGTGGAAAAGGAATTGGATGAAATGATCCAATTAAACATAATTGAACCATCGACTTCTCCATATTCTTCTTCCATGGTTATTGTTCGGAAGAAAGATAAGAACATACGAATTTGCGTTGATTATCGCAAATTAAATCAAGTCACAAAGTTCGATGCTGAACCTATGCCTTTACTAGAGGATCTACTTAGTAGACTTTCTAATTCTAGATTCTTCACTAAACTTGACTTGTCAAAAGGTTATTGGCAAGTGCCTTTAGCAGATCATGCCAAACCTCTGACTGCTTTCTCTACACCTAGGGGTTTATTTCAATGGAATGTAATGCCTTTCGGTCTTATGAACGCCCCTGCTACTTTCGTTCGCATGATGCGTCGAATTCTTTCTCATCGTTCAGATGTCATCGCTTACTTAGATGATATCTGTCTCTTCAGTGATTCTTGGGAAGATCACTATCTGGGTTTATATGACCTACTGTCTACTCTACGTGAGTATAATCTGACAGCAAAACCTTCTAAAGCTTATATTGGTTTTGGTGAAACTTCTTTCTTGGGTCATCGTGTTGGTCATGGTCTCTTGAAGACAGAAGACCACAATACTTCGAAAATATTGAACATCTCTGTACCTAAAACGAAGAAACAAGTCCGGAGTCTCTTGGGGTTAATCCAATTCTATGGGAGATTTATTCCGAATCTATCTTCGATAATGGCACCTCTGTCAACGTTGTTGAAGAAAGGGTCACCTAATCTGATTCGTTGGTCTCAGGAATGTCAATCTTCCTTAGACCAGATTAAAAGTATATTTTCTTCTCCTCCCATCCTAAGATTACCTACTCTTGATAGAACTTTTGTTCTTCGAAGTGATGCTTCATCCACTGGGATCGGAGCAGCACTTATGCAGGAATATGCTGAAACTCTGCATCCTGTCATGTACATTTCTAGAAAACTAAATGCGGCAGAGAGGAACTACTCGGTTTTAGACCGTGAATTGTTAGCTATGGTTTGGTCTATTCTCAAACTACAAAGATTCCTCCTGGGCGCACATTTCATTCTAGAAACTGATCAGAAAGCTCTTACAGCTATTCAGACTAAGAACTTGAAGAGTTCGAGATCCACTCGATATGCTATTGCTCTTCAACCTTTTCACTTCACGGTACGAGCTATCCGTGGGTCGGATAATGTGATGGCTGACATTCTGTCTAGATGCCCACATGATTCCAACTAATACTTCTGTTCTATTTCTAGATATACGACAGAGCCATAACACACCTATATTACTACAATACATTAGCACATCTGTCCTCACTTTAGGTGAACACATACTATTGTGCTTTGTTATCATCTTCTTCTGTTCCCATCTTTAATATAAGAAGAAGACTGAGTAGTTAATATAAGGGCCGAAAGTTCCAAAGGCCACAATTATTAATAATAATGTATTGTATAGTATGAAACTTAATGGCTATTAAATAGAATTATATTGTTTGTTTTTTCTCAGCACGTTATTGTTGATCTGAGAAGCTACCTTTCTATTGTCAAACATGGAGAGTTCCACATTGTACAGTTTCTTTGGAACGACAGGAGATGTGTCCTCGATCTTCATTTATATTTAATTTCATTGTGTAATGGTAATATTAAACATTTAGATAATGTAATATTTAACATTCAATATCAGATGTGTACATCCATTCTAAGCGGTATTAGATTATGACACTGCTATTTGATTATAATGATATGACGAACTTGCATATTTATATTGTATTTTCATGCAAGCGTAGTGTGTGTTGGTGGCACCTCCCCGATATATTTTTTAAATCAGATTTTTTTATCTGTTGAGAAATATTCTCACCAGACACTTTATGTGTCAATTTAGCCTCATATTAGGCAGTGCAATTACTTATCCCCGCATAATTCGTGCGTTGTTAAACCGTTTTTTGGTTTTACTCTTGGATATTTAAAAAAAAAAAAAAATGTTGCACATTTTTTTTTTTATCGGGAGGTGGCGGTAATGTTGCTGCTAAAAACTTGTAGCAACTTATTCTGACCATGCATTCTGACTAGATTCATTTTTTAATGCATGGGAAGGAACTCATGAAATTGTAGTCACTTTTATTTCTACAGTCGTCTAATCTTGATAGCTATCGTTAAGAAGTTGTCTTATCTTGATAGCTAGGGTTGCCGATAGCTGTGTGAACGATTTTGAGTCACGACCATATATGGAGCGCTCAGATCGTCAGTTCTTTGAAAACAGTTGGCAATCGCAATGTTTCAAGATTCATTTCCTTTTAAGGTAATAGGTCTTAAGTCGAACATCGTAGAACATTCTTCGTTTCGTAAATTGGCCTGAGTTGTATTCGATTCGCGTGTTCTGCGCATGTCCCTTTTTGTGGCGTTGTTTAAACGATTTCCGCCCAGGTCAGTCTGTGCTGAGAAGCTGTGAAGGCGAGACGTAGCTATGTGCTAGTCTTCGCTTAGTTTATTCAGGAAGGAGTCCTCATGATTGTTGTTCCTATCTTGAGATGATATATCTCTGTGTTATTCCTAATGCCTGGAGGCATATGTGATTATTCATTTAATTCCTTATGAACAGGTAATTAAATCCCTTTTTTTTTGGCTGAGTAACTTTATCGCCATCTTGTGATGTTGACTTTTGCTTAGCCTGCCTTATTCTAAAGTCTACGATATGACTAGTTTGCTCAGCTCACGATCCACTTAGATTGTCACGCATCGATTGATGCCTGTCCTACGGACTATTTGCTTCCTGAACTTTGTTGATGGATCTAGGTTTGATACCTTTGCTGTTTGCTGGACAATAGAGGACGATAATGTGGCGCTCAAAAGACATGCCTGTCTTGTTGAGGTCAAATCGAGGAGACCATCTTTAATCTCCTAGTTGATATCTTCTAGCTCTTATGGAAAGGGGGAAGTTTACTACCTGACTACATGTACAGCGGGTTTACGATATCCTAAAAGGCAGATGATGCACATTATTTTGATGCTGTCTGCTGTGCCAGTTGAATTGTCTACATATGTAATAATGACTGTTTGATCGTACCTATGATGTACCTGCTTGTTTATGTCTACACACTTCGTCATTGTGGCGTTTATAATAAATTATACAAAACCGTCACTAGCTGTTGCAAGCATCATTGACTTTTCACATCGTGAGTTAACGTGACGTCATTGTGTGGATTGCCTTGTTCGTAATGCTCACTGTCTGTATACACATCTACATCACACTTAAACCAGACTACAGACACCAAGTTACTACGCCTCATCATCCCTGGTGTCTGAGGGTGGCACACTACTCCGCAAAGGCCAGGATTATCATACCTTGAGAGGAGCAGATGAATTACAACACCCTCAACGTTGTGTGGCAAATGCGACATCCTCCACAGAACATTTATCAGCACATATAATACTTACGCAACATTTGCTACTCCCTTCCAGTCTTGTTCTTATCAGTCTGTTGTTAATGGGTTTCCATTCCAGTAAAGACCTTTCCATTCCTTTCTTCAGGATAATGGCTACACCTTCGTTGTGCTGACCATCCTCTCTACCAGAATAAGGTACTGTTTCCCCTGTAGCTGTTTTTATTCTCCCCGTCCCTGTCCATCTGTTCTCGCTTATTCACAGAATATGTAATTTGTAGTTCCTCATCTCTGCTGTGATTTGTCTCAGCTTTCCTGCCTCATTCATAGTTCTGACGTTCCAAAATCCAATTCTGGTTTCGTGTTTTGTGGTCAGGGCATCCGTTTTCATGCCAATGGCTTCCTTTCGGCTTTCACCACTGGCAGTCATACGAGCCTGAGACTCCGGATATCCGTCCCGCATCAAAGCTTTTCCATCTGTTGCCGTTTCCGTAACATGTGCGATTTTTTACATACACAGTGGTGTCGGCCCTGTGCTAAAACTCCCAATCTGGAGGACCAGGGTTCCAGCTTTTGTCTGACCCCTACCCACGCAGATCATTCCAGCTTGGTTGAACCTACCAGAAGTAAAACTCCCACTGGCATAGCTCTGGGGATTGTCAGGGTACGCAAGCTGCCATACTGCTACAAGGTATAGGTACCTTTGATGGCAGACTCTCATATATAATTATTATATATTATTCTTCAGGTTGAATCTATGAATCTACTTCCGGTGTTCTTCAGGCAGAATCTATGAATATGTCACCTGTTTTTTTTTCAGGCATAATCCATGAACTGTCACCCCTGCTATTTTTAGGTATAATCTCTATGAATCTACCTCTTGTGTTCTCCAAGCAGAATCTATGTTGCAGAACACTCATCCCCGTTTAGGATGATCATCTTAATAATCCTCGTGTCCTATTTCTTTCACGTGAAGTAATTTCGTGTGGCTGCAACTCGGGCGTTGGCGTAGCTGGCGAGTCCTTTTTAGCGCTTTATGCTAGCAGATAGATAATGTTAGTCCTTTTCAGGGCTTAGTATCTATCAACGCTGATCGGGTTAGCAGTCAACAGAGTTGACTTTTGTTTTGGATGGTAAATGCGCTCTGATATAACTACATAGGTTGAAAGGTACGCGCCTCGCCAGAAGTAGGCAAAAACCGAACCAATAAAAAAAAAAAATTTCATGATCAGGACACACTCAACGAATCCAGCAGCTTACAAGAGCGGACCAGATGTATGAGAGCTAATACTACATAATCCATCTAGATCTAGAGAGATTGCACTAGAACTAGCCTTACCAGGGTCCTGCTTATTGTATTCTGAAAAGCCTGAGGGTATGTAGAATTACGTTAATAAAATTGTATTCTTATATTGACATGATATAATGATATTAAACATGTACAGTACCAGTTACTACAGTGTTTTGTATTATGATATGGATAATATTTATTGAGATATCTAGTTTGGCTCTGTGTCACTTATTGTTATGTGATTATGGAAGATTGAGATCCCATAAATATAACCAAATCTTGTCCGGTCTGGCACTGCAAGTAGTCCTTTTCAGGACTGGCAATTATAGTCCGTTTCAGGACTGATAAATGCACGCCATCAGGCTATCAGCACTTGTTAGAGCTGGCTTGAAAGACTGGGGGTCAAAGAGTTCTTATGTTTGTATCACTTTTGTATCATATTGTTTGTTATTATTCTACAACTAGATTTGTAATGACACTTACACTTATGTAACATACATATGGGCACAGCATACCCATGCATATTTTGATGACACGAACACACACACACTAGGATTTGTGGTATATGTGGAAAGACCATATCTACAAGGCTTATCATGTTGCAGTTTTGACATTCAATCTGGATGGTGAATCCAACGGTGCATACTGAAGTATTGTGACGACAGATCAAGAAAGAGATTGGACCACTCCTGAAAATCTGGTCTCCACATTGTGATGGTAGTCCAGCATATGAACTGAACTGTGTGTCAATACCAGCTATAAAACAACTCCAATGTAGTGTGGCCAGTAGTGGACTACTACTGCAGAGCAAAGAGAGAGTTCTGCCACAGTGATCACGGATGAACTCTGACAAATCAGCAGCACGGAGTTCAGAAGGTGGGATGCAAAAGGAATGCACACTGCTCTTGCGTGAACTCCAGGATTAGATCTCTAACAAGACCTTGAAGGACGGTCACTTAGGGCATCCAGGAAACAGGCAACCTTCGAGTAACCTGGCAAACGATTCTCTGATCGATTCGTCTCATCAGTGTCCCAACAATCATATCCCTTGTGTGGTGAATTAAAACATGTTGAGAACCCAGCAATATTAAACTTGCGGGAGTCACTCGAACCAAAGACTTAACTCCTGCTTTTATTTGATAGGCTGCATTAAGGAGGATCTCACAAATGAATGGATAGCAGGCGACGAGAGCTGAGAGGCGACTCTGTGCAGGATGTGACGATTTCTTAGAGGAGCCCAGAACCAGAGCACAGCATTTAAGCCCTGCATAATTGGTGAGCCTCGTGGATAGCGGGGAATACACAGTGTGCCATATCCGTGCCCTTTCCAACTTGAAAAGAGATGTGAAGATCTTTAAAATGTATGCCAAGGCGGGATAGAATGCCCAGGGGAAAAAAATTGGAGCTTATAAACTCAGTAAGTTTCGGAAGGACAGAAAAGCCACAAGAAAAGTCTAGATCTAGAGTGAAGATAAAGCCAAAGATTCTTCAAATCTTTGGCGCACAAGAGCGACTAGCCCTAGTTAAACAACAACAAAAGAAGGAAAACGCAAAGATATAGAGCACAATCGAGTAGAAGACCCCATAGAAGGAGTGTTAAACATATTTACTAACCACAACATGCAAATACATAAAGGAGCACTAACAGTAGAAAACAACACATACACATAAAATAAAATAACATACAGGAACAACTACAACTACTACTTCTAATACTACTGCTACACGCTCTATTTCTCTTGCGACTACTGTTGCTGCTACCACTTCTTCTACCATTACTACTGCTGCTACGACTAATATTTTAATGTTGAATATACCAACACCGCAACGGATTATGGCAAATTATGTTGCAACACATGAAGTTACGCTCCACCCTGTAGCCCAGTGACCTAACCCTTAACTCCGCTCTTTGAATGGCATTGTTCTGTACTCTTTGATAGTCAATCGTAAACCAGTTTGCCCTACATCTTTAATCCACAACCGAACTCCATTCACTGGCCAACACGTTTACTCAATTCATGATCTACATTCTTAATAAGCTCTTCAATCTATACCCCTAATCTACTCTTTGGGATACTGTATCACCCTACTCTTTGACCTATACCTTTTTTGGGCTTTTGAACTATACCTTAACTCCACTCTTAGGCCGACTATTTTTACTCCACTTCATCTTCTTGCATCCTGGGTGTCAATGTAGTCAGTGACCGTCACGCTTGGTGGCGTCTTGTAAGGCAGCAACAAATTGTCCCACCTTTGCTCATCGGCGGCCGTCCCTCGTGCAGTGCCCCAACTCTGGTTCATGCTTTGCATCTCGGCCTCCACTGTTCTCCACTAGATTGTTTTTGGTCGGCCTCTCTTTCGCCTTCCTACTGGGATCCACAGCAAAGTAGTTCTTGTGATGGCGTCGGGGTCTCTTCTGGGGATGTGGTCCATCTAACTCCAGCGTCTGCCAGCTATGATGGTTTTCATGTCTTCTTGGTGGATCCGAGAAAGTAGTTCTTGGTTGGTGATGGTCTTCGGCAAAAGAAATTAGGAGAATTTTCCTTAGGCAGATTGTGTAGAAAGAGGACAATTTCGACATTTCCTTTTCTGTCACGCTCCAGCATTCCTCACCTTACAGAAGCACAGAACGCACGTACTTCTCATATAATCATAATTTGGTGTATGTGCTTTTTACTCCACTCTTTGGTGCTTTATGATTTCTCTACCTATATCCTTAATCCACTTTTTGGCCTTAATTTATACTCTACTCTGTGGCCCACACTCTTAATGGGTTCTTTCAGCTATATTCATAATCAAATGTTTGGTCTATATTCTCTTTGCCCTACACTCTTACTACACTCTTTAATTCACCCCTTTACTCCACTCCTCTATAATCTTTACTCTTTTGCTTACACTCTAGATGAGCTCATCCGCATTTAGTAAATCCACCCTTTTGGTTACAGTCGTACAACCCTGTTTTTTTTAGACCCTCTTTAATCTATTTGGCTGCACTGTTTACTCTATCCTTTGTATCATAGTTATCTCAGACCTGAAAGGCTTTTATATTTGGACTTACGCCTTAATATAACCGACAAGGTTGAACGGGACGCGCCTCGCCAAAACGAAGCAAAATTTTTTCCTTTTAAATAAAACTAAAAAAACTCACTCCTTTGATATCCTCGCGTCCCCTAAAATATGGTCCTGACAATGCGAACTGAACAAATCCACACCAAAAAAAAAGGGAGTAAGCTTATTTCTAAACTTCTCGTAACCCCAGAGACTCAAATTGTGAATAAAAAAAATGTATGGGCCACTAATTGAAACGCTAATGAGATCAGAGGGAAGACGATGCAGACGAGGCTGCTCAAATGGTTTCATTATTAGCTCCTTAATGTGACACCAAAATGGCGTTTCTCCACTTTAGCGACAAGAGAAGGGTTTTTTGACTAATTGCTTGTCTTTTCAGACACAGGACACCACTAGTCAAAGGTCGAAATGATAGGAGGTTATGATTGGTGAGGATCAGTCACAGGGCCGGATTAAGCTAGTACGGGGCCTGTAGCATATGTTAAGAAAGGGGCCCTATCTTAAAAAAAACCAAAAAAAAACAATAAAACAACACATATATATTTGAACACATACATTTTTAATTTGCATAGTAATTATCATTATCAAAAGTAACAACACAGTCAACATTATTGTTTAAATATTAATGTTTCTACATTTAGCATGAGCAAATTTGTTGATGATATAGGTTGTATCAATTTCATGCAGAAGTTTATGTTCAATGCTCATTAGTGTGAGATTGTTCAATCTCCTTTGACCCATGGTGCTCCTTAGTTAATTTTTTAATAAGCTTCAGGGGAGCCGCGCTAGCGTAGTGGTTACAACACCGCTCTGGCGACCGGGTGATTCAGGATCAAACCCGGGCGACGGCATTTGAGGATTTTTCGTCGACCGGGAATTGGACTGGATTAACTCGAGACCTGGCGAGTACATTTGAAGGAGTGTCGTCGACCAGAGATTGGCGGCTCCTGAGCCGACCCAGCTCTAATGGGTACCTCCGAAATCGGCGAGTATCTGCCTGAATGGCGAGGGACACCTGTCTCTGTACAAGAAAAGGGATACTCACGTAAAATCAATGTCAGGTTAGACATTAACAATAACCTGAGATTTCGCCTCGAGTATTAGCGGGCGTACGAAAAAAAAAAATAAATAAATAAGTTTCAGTTTTGAAAATGATCGTTCTCCACTGCAGTTGGTTACCATTCGTGACAAATAGATGCGATAAGCTTTCTGGCGTTTTGACAACGCAGAGAGCAAGCTATCAATAAGGACAAGAAATGTTCGGATTTTAAACTGCTGAGAAGGCGTTTGAGATTCAACAAGTGGATCAAGTGTTCTGGAACCACTGAAATCATCATCTCTCGATTTTGTTTGTGTTTTCTTCGAGTTTGTTCTTGATAATGTTCACACTCAGTCAGATCCTTGGCCTTTTGCTCTATGTCTGCAAAAGTAGACCGCATAGCTTGAATAGATTCATAGAGTGCACAAGCTGTATTCAAATCTTGGTCAGAAGATTGCAAAGAAGCACTGGTCATTTGAAAACGCTGTAATACTTGATCCCACAGTATGATCATTATTCCTGTTTCTAACTTCATCATAGTTGAAAGTAGACCGCGAGCCTGTTGACGACACTCTGCCTTCTGATCATTGTTATCTGAAATATCATCCAAGACTTGTTTTATTGCAGAAAAGCTGTGTAAAAGTGCTTTTGTTGCATCTGCCCGAGCGGACCACCTGGTATCTGACAGTCTTTTCACAAAGGGCAAATGGGACTTATTATGAGTACCGTCAGCACATAATGCAGTAGAAAGGAGACCCCACCGGTAGGTAGAAGCAGAAAAGAAGGTGTACAGACTTTCAACAAATCCAAAGAAAATGACTGTTTCTTGACAACCTTCAGCAGCACATTTTCCAACCAAATTTAGTGAATGTGCAAAACACGGAATGTAATGCGCAAACTTATTCATCTCTTTAATTCGTGCTTGTAATCCTATAAACTTGCCACTCAGTTGCTGGCGTTGTCATAACTTTGACCACGGCAGTCTTTAATATCAATGTCATTGCCTTTAAAAAATTAAGTAGACTTTTAGTAAGCTGTTCAGCACTATGACCTTCCATATCCAAAAATGTCACAAATCTTTCAACTGGTCCAGATGGCAAAACATAGCGCAGAGTCAAAGTCAGCTGGTCCATATTAGATATATCTGGAGTAGAATCCAATGAAACAGAATAATACTTGTATTTCTTCACTTCACAGAGAATGTGATCCAGTATGCTGGATCCAATCAGATTGATGAATTCCTCACACGTTGTTTTAGATAGAAAGATGTATGTCCAAATCCTTTGTTTGCATGAGTACTTATATGCTCTGCCAGAAAAGGGTCAAAATTGGCCAGTAATTCTAACAACCCTAAGTAATTCCCGTTATAAGGGGACACAACAATTTCATCACTGCCACGAAATGAAAGGCCTCGTTCTGCTAAAAACTTCACAACTTCAATTATTCGCTCTAGAAGTTTGTGCCAATACTTTTCTTGAATGTCCATTTGTTTCACAAGTTGGGAATCGACACGTTCACCTTTGTTTTTACGCATCAACAGTGAAATTAAAGCTTGTCTATGTGAGGAGCTTTCTTCATGTCGACGCAATAGATTGCTTGCATTTTTCCAGTCATTAAACCCTTCCACAGTAAACTTTGATGAACATTCTGAACTCATAAGCTTGCATGGGAAACAGAATAGGCGCCCTTTACTTTCTGAATAGCATAACTATTTTCTTGCATGTTGCTTGTTTGTAAGTTTATGAATATGTGTAAAATAAGACTTCTGACAGTATCGAGTTTTCTTTTCAGTGTCATACAATCGCACGGATGAAGAGAAGGCACTATCAACATGTTGACATTTTTCACTTCCCTTGGATATCCAATATTCACGCTCACAGTCATCTATACTGTTCGGCCAGTCACCAATATCATTAGAGTACTTTTTCGTTTCACTTATTCTTTCACATTCAGACTAAGTGTATACTGGGTTTTGCTGTATGTTTTCTGCTGCACAGCCTGCACTAGTACTAGTTGTTCCTGTACTTCCAGCTTCAGCGGTTAGAGTACCACCAACACGAACATCAAAATATTCTGTCAGCTTACGTGTTTTTGATATCACAAGTTGATCTCTTCTTTCTTTTTCTTCCTTCGCTTTAAGTTTTTCACTTCCAGAAGCATAATTACGTCCAATATCTCTGTGTCTACTGCTCATTATTTGAGCTTTCTAACCTTACAAATTAAGAAATTTTAATCAAGATCGAAAGAGAGTGCGAGCACGCCGTATACCTCAATTAAAACAGGAAGTTTCCGTTTCCTAAATTCTAGTTTTTATTGTTAATGCAAATTAATTTCACTAAGAACGAAACAAAATTAGAGGGGCAGTCGCCTAGAGCCAAAAAAAGTGGCATCCGTCCAAACGTGACCAAATTTTCAACGCCCCTTAAATGGCTTCCGTCCGCAAACAGTTAAGATAAAAATAATGAAGAGTCACACTAAGTCACCCTCTTATGCTCTTTCTCTCACAATTTCATGACACCAAATGAAAAGGCGCTAAAGATGGCATAAATCACAAGATCATTGGTTTAACGCTCGTATTAGAAGATGACCCAAAAATTATGTACATATTTATTGGCGCGGGGCCCTTAAAAGCGCGGGGCCCGTAGCATATGCTACTTTAGCTACTACGTTAATCCGGCTCTGATCAGTCATGAAAGTAAGTGGTGACTGTGAATGATGAGTAGACGTTATTACTGTGAATGAGGAATATAACTGGTGGTTGTGAATGAGGAGTATAAGTGGTGACTGAATGATGAGTACATGTAATTACTGTGAATGAGGAATATAAATGGTGACTGTGAATGACAAGTATACTTAATAAATGTGAATTGGGTGTATTAATGGTGATTGTGATTGAGGAGTATTGGTGGTGATTGTGATTGAGGAGTATTGGTGGTGATTGTGATTGAGGAGTATTAGTGGTGAATGTAATTGAGGAGTATTAGTGGTGATCGTGACTGAGGAGTATTAGTGGTGATTGTGATTGAGGAGTATTAGTGATGATTGTGACTGAAAAGTATTAGTGGTGATTGTGACTGAAGAGTATAGTGGTGATTGTGATTGAGGAGTATTAGTGGTGATTGTGATTGAGGAGTATTAGTGGTGATTGTGATTGAGGAGTATTAGTGGTGATTGTGATTGAGGAGTATTAGTGATGATTGTGACTGAAAAGTATTAGTGGTGATTGTGACTGAAGAGTATAAGTGGTGATTGTGATTAAAGAGCATTAGTGATGATTGTTACTGAAGAGTATTAGTGGTGATTGTGACTGAAGAGTATTAGTGGTGATTGTGACTGAAGAGTATTATTAGTTATTGTGATTGAGGAGTATTAGTGGAGATTGTGATTGAGGAGTATTAGTGGTGATTGTGACTGAAGAGTATTAGTGGTTATTGTGACCGAAGAGTATTAGTGGTGATTGTGACTGAAGAGTATTAGTGGTGATTGTGATTTAGGAGTATTAGTGATTATTGTGATTGAGGAGTATTAGTGATAATTGTGATTAAGGAGTATTAGTGGTGATTGTGACTGAAGAGTATTAGTGGTGATTGTGATTGAGGAGTATTGGGGGTGATTGTGACTGAAGAGTATTAGAGGTGATTGTGACTGAAGAGTATTTGTGGTGATTGTAAGTGTGGAGTATTGGTGGTGATTGTGACTGAAGAGTATTAGTGGTGATTGTGACTGAAGAGTATTAGTGGTGACTGTGACTGAAGAGTATTAGTGGTGATTGTGACTGAAGAGTATTAGTGGTGATTGTGATTGAGGAGTATTAGTGATGATTGTGACTGAAAAGTATTAGTGGTGATTGTGACTGAAGCGTATAAGTGGTGATTGTGATTGAGGAGTATTAGTGATGATTGTGACTGATGAGTATTAGTGGTGGTTGTGACTGAAATGTATTAGTGGTAATTGTGACTGAAGAGTATTAGTGGTGATTGTGACTGAAGAGCATTAGTGGTGATTGTGACTGTAGAGTATTAGTGGTGATTGTGATTGAGGAGTATTAGTTTGTCGTAGATTTTTGATAGGGGAATTAAGACTTGGGTTGGTCCCTTCTGAATAGATTAGAATGAGTGATAGCCACAGTGAGAGATAATAGTAGAACTAGATTTCCACGAGTGAGATGGTAGAAATCAATAGAGGCTGTCTCGGAAATCGAGAATCTTTTCTCTCTTTTAGCCTATCTTCTACAACAGATCTAGAGGAGTCAGACAGTCTATTGACTACATATATTAATATATATATTACCACTCACGTGCACACACACACAATTGACGACATGTAGACGCACACACGTGGGAAAACTATCACAGTGATTATATAGATATTTTGGAACGAGCTGACCTGACACACTGATTAAGTTCAAGGGAATTTTTAATTATCAGAAAATTCCATCACAGCACATAAAATTACATCAAAGCATATACAAATATTCATAAAGTCAATAAAAATGCTACAAGAATGATAGACCAACAGTATGATCCTTTCCCTCGATGTTTAGCCCACAGTCCTGTTAGAAGAAAAGTGATAGCCCCCAAAGAGTCACGGATACATATGATTTAGTCTAAGTCTTCCCTTTAAAGGTATGAACAGACGTGGATACTCTGCTCTATCCTAAGGAAAAAATATTTGTTAGCAACAACACTTGCATAAAGAAATTTAAGACAGCAAGAAAAACTGGGTGCAAAAATACCACAATAAAAGGAATCGCTCAGTCCTGCATTCACTCTATTCAGTCATCAGGGATCCCTGTCATACATTCTTACCTACAATCGTGCTGTTGTTCGCCGTCTGGCGCAAACTTTAGGACACTTCTCTACAGTGAATCTGTATTCTTTGGATAAAGAGAATCCCAGCTCTGCAGATACAGGTTTCTTCCACTGCTCCGGGGAGCATTCACTTCACCAGTTTATTTTAAGATTACTGTTAAGGTCACTTGAATCAGTTTGGGTAAGAAAGTTTAAACGGGCTCACAGTGTCAGAATCACGAGGTTTCCATACTTAGGAAAAATGGCAGGTTTGTAACTTCGATCAAAGGTAAAATTTTGGGTCACACCACAAGGTTTCAAAATCGTCGGAATGTTAGTTTCTTGCAATATGTTACTCGCCCCAAGGGCTGACATGTACTTGATGTTTTATCAGGAAGAAATTAATCTGGCTCGGTAGGCGCAGTTATTTCATTAAAATCTTAAAGTTCTTGTAAAGGTTAACACCAAGTCTTTAAGGAAAATATTTTAGTTCTTCACAGATATTTCTCGTGTACTCAACGCTGGCAAAGTTGGGTCACCCCCAGTTTTCACTGTATAAAGAAAAACAACATTTCAAATACTATACATACTATGTACTCCGGTTATAACTTACATTATAAACTGCAAGCGGAGAGCTTGACTTATCGTTTAAAACTTTCCGTGAAATAAGTTATATTCATAAAATCAGTCATCATGAATTAGAAATACATACGTATTTCGTCAATACTCAGTGATGAATCTATACAGTTATAAGTTAGTTTAAATATTCACGACGGGTTATTAGCAGTTAAATTAAATTTATTTATAGCTGCATGAGTTTTAAGCTAGAAATTATAATTTATCCTGCTTTCCACTGAAACATGTCAGCTAGAGAATATAACAGACTTATAAATCAATCCTACTGCACAAAAGAAACTAATGAAATAAATCGGCGATTAACCCTTAATCACTCACAAATAATACTAGATATCTAATATTTACCCCCACATAGAACTACAGATTAAATACCACGAAACTAGAATCCTTCAATATACTGGTAGTCTAGAACTCGGCAAAATGTTGCCAAGAAACTCAGAACTTTTTCAATATACAAGATATTTCCTAGCCCGAGTGATCTGTCTACTGCGAATCTTGAGTATGAATGACCATTCTAAAACTCTCTCGGGTAGATATATCTTAAACAGACAAAAGATGCACGCTATTTCGCAAACCCGAAATAGCACCGGTATCTCCCCCTCTCCTAACACTTCACATTAGCTCAGACCCTGCCACAACCTGCCAAACCGCGTCCTAACGCCTCACACGACATGTGGCCGTTCTGAGCGATGCATGTCTGGCGCTTTCCACACATCAGGCCAAGCGACTGGCCGAAGGAGCGTGGTGTCAGGTGAAATTGTAGACGATATGTCTCATTTTAGAACGCTGCTTGAGTGTCATATCACACTTATCGCCGAGCGACTAGCCTGAAGAAACGCCCGTGTCAGATGAAAATGTAGACAATTGTCTGCATCTATGTCTGGCGAAACGAATTATCACACATTCCGTCTCTGCAGCGACTGACATCTGATGTAATGCAATGCGAACTCAGTAAGAGAAAAGAAACAGGTAAACGTCAGAATGGGAAAGTAAATATATTTTTCGCAAACGAACGAATGCGAAAAAAACCAGGAAGAGGATAAAAGAGCGATAATAAAATAGAGGACACGGGTAGAAAAAGAAAGGAATATAGAAAATTTATTGATCATAAATGTCTATGCGACATAGTTGTGATTGTGATTGAGGAATATTAGTGTTAATTGTGATTGAGGAGTATTAGTGGTGATTGTGATTGAGGAGTATTAGTGATGATTGTGACTGAAGAGTATTAGTGGTGATTGTGACTGAAGAGTATTAGTGGTGATTGTGACTGAAGAGAATTAGTGGTGATTGTGATTGAGGAGTATTAGTGGTGATTGTGATTGAGGAGTATAAGTGGTGATTGTGATTGAGGAGTATTAGTGGTGATTGTGATTGAGGAGTATTGGTGATGAATGTGACTGAAGAGTATTAGTGGTGATTGTGACTGAAGGGTATTAGTGGTGATTGTGACTGAAGAGAATTAGTGGTGATTGTG
This sequence comes from Oreohelix idahoensis, assembly GCA_024509875.1. Taxonomy (NCBI): domain Eukaryota; kingdom Metazoa; phylum Mollusca; class Gastropoda; order Stylommatophora; family Oreohelicidae; genus Oreohelix; species Oreohelix idahoensis. The sequence goes on from JAMPIV010013102.1 coordinate 98,285, forward strand.
ATTGAGGAATATTAGTGGTGATTGTGATTGAGGAGTATAATTGGTGATTGTTCTGACGAAATCGTCCATTCTCCTTTCTGGTCTTCAATTCTCTCCGGCCTTACTTACTCGACCGTTCCTTCTAAGTGCTAATTCTTCCCTTGTTTATTGTTTACGTTTTTTATCGGTCGAGAATATCTTATCATATCCTTTCACTTCCTTCGATTACCTGTTTTTGAGGCAACATTGACTTCTATTTGTGCTGGTGGAAGTTGTTTGTGTACTAGATTATGTAACAGCTTCCGACCAGACAAAAAAGGTGTCTGTAAGTAGCGAGGCTGGTGACTGAAAAAACACCGGCAGATGGCATAGGGCGAAAACCCAGACGTTCGTCGGGGACGGTAAAAAACAACCGTTGATACGTAGCCGATTTCACTGGGGTGTCGGAAGATCGCAATCTTGTTAAAGATTAAGGCAAGAAAAGTGATGTAACACTTCCTGCACATTGACTTCGTTGTACACGGCTCTTTGCGAGCGACGTTTTAGTTTTTCCTGACCGCGCTATTTATAGCTATCGTGACAGAGGTCACGTGGTCAACTTCCTTACGGGAAAAAAATGTGGCGGTGTTTACTTTTGATAGGGCTTAATTAATGCTTTTAGTCTACTTTATTATTATAAATACCGGCTTTAATTTTACGTAAAGCTAGACTAGAAATGTTAGAGTAAATTTTAGAATAAGAACAAACATTTTATCACAATTAGAACAGAAGATATAATAGTCTGAAATAGTGTAAAATTTACGTTTTTTTTTTTATAATATTTTGTTATGGTTTGTTTCTAATGCAATTTACACTAAAACGATCACAATCAACATGCATAACAAATTACAGAAATCAAAAATAGAAAACCTGTAGAAAATGGATATCATAGTTTTGTTTTGGTTTCATGCGTCAAACATTAATTACTGAAACATTAAATTGCAAGTCCACATTTATTACCTTAAAATAACACACCCAATTGTCCCCAAAACATGAGAGCTAATAATTATCTCAATCATACATCACGATGGTCATGTAAAAATGAGTATGGTCATGATTAAAACGAAATGTTCAATTTAATAAATAAAACATACATCTACTAAATGATTTCCACACTCTGTTAATTCTTCACTCTCACGCAACAACTGCCATAATTTGCTCTAGCCCCAACATTTCGCTCAATTATCATTCACGCTTCCTTTTTTTAATAGGAGGAATCTGTACATTCACAGATGGAGAAATTTGTAACAAATGAGTTTCCATTATAAATTTTAATTGTGAAGTTATATTTTTAATACCGCTGGCGCGTCTTTCAAAATTCTCTGTTTTCTCTCCTGTGCCCACGTAAGACCTACTGTTTCCTTCATGGCTATTGCTAATTCTTTGGATATTCTAACTACGTTCAATGCCTGCTTTCCTGCAAATTTCCTGACGTGACGTTTATGAACAGCTTTGTAGTTCATGTGAATGCTGCAGGTCTAGTGAGTCAGTTGATGTTCTAGCAATATGTTTCCTAACAGTGTGGAGAAATTGAAATCGCTTACGTTTTGTTGGCGTTCTGGTGACTGATGTTTCTCTTCTATGTTTAATTAGTTTTTGTAGTACAATAGGCTGTCCTCTGGTTTTGCATTTTATGATATTATGTTTTGCTGTTTCTAGTTTTTTTCTAACAATGGATGTGAATAGGGTTTCTTCCTCTAGTGTTAGTGGTTGTGAATGTGGCTTAGCAAGTAACTGTTGTACTGTGATGTCGCTTTTGAAGACAGGCGAGGTGGATATACTTGTCGTATGTATAACTGACTTGGTAGGTGTAGATGTGGCAACAAAAACTGGCATGCTAGGGTGAGTAATGTTATCCACCTCCAAATGAATAATGGTATCGCCTTTAATGTGAGATGACTCATCAACCTCCAGCTGAACAATATCATTACTAGTGTGAGCAGACACATCAACCTCCTGCTGTACAGAGCTATCCTGACTACAGCTAACTGACTGACTACAGCTAACTGACTGACTGACTACAACTAACTGACTGACTACAGCTAACTGACTGATTAGACATGCAGGGGTCAGAAAGAACATCACAGGGGATAGAGCAGCTTTTTGTTTTTAAAACACCAAAAGATGTCTTTGCAAAATAATTGCACAGTTGACATTCACTTATAGTTAAATTATGGTCATAGTCTTTCCAGATGTGCTGACTGTTTTCCGATAGTAACTTGGCTGTTTCAAGACACTTCTCATTATGCCTGCTTTTTGAGTTTTGTATTCGTAAGTAACACTTCTTACAAAACATAGTCAAATGCTCTGTGGGTTTATCATCTGATACGTTAATTCCAAACACAAAGAACAGATCATTAACGTAATTAGAACAGTTTAGTGCTTTTTTATTTGAACTTTTTGTTTTGGAAGTTAATGCTCTCTTGCCACAAGCTCTGCACAGTGCACTGGCACAATTCATATGATGCAAAAAAATATGTTCCATTTCGTTGTTATGTAGTATAGTTTACTTGTGTATGTATAAAGATAATGGAATATTTGGGAGTATCAAGACTAACACCAGGCTGTGGAATGCTTTACCTGTGAATGAAAGAAGATATACAAACAGTTACTTAGAATTCTTTGGCAGCCGTCGTCTGCACAGGATTGTCTACCAAAGAACACTAATGGAACAGTCCTTATCTCACACACAATAAAAAAAAGACATTCATATTATAAATACAAGATTAACAAGACTTGAAAGATAGATCAAAGTCTGTGGAAGTAATCTATCTATAGCTTTACATGTTTTCTGACGCACATATACGTCTAGTTAAGTATCGTTATAAATGAATGAAAATGCAAAAACAGATGGTGTTTACAAAAAATTCTTTTTTTACAACCTTATTTAAGATTTGCGAGTATCAGGAATGCGTTTGCAGTGATTTAAATGTTATAAAATCTGGTGACAATACGCTTGTTCTTGTAATGCCAAACTCACAAAACTGACTACCACACATTCTCAAGATATGAAACCAAAAAAAAAAGTATGTGGAAATAATCTTTAGCTTCCCTTCGAGAAGTCTTTATAATTATAAACTCATACGAATGGGCAGATTTTTAGATATTACATTAATAAAAAGATTACTTCTGTTATGAATTTCCTCAAATGAAGACGCTGTTTTCAAAAGTCTGTAACTCCGTCAAATTTAATTTCAATCAAATAAAAATGCAATCAAAAATAGAACACAGAACAAAGTTATAGTACACAAAAGAATTTTAGCGCTGTGTTTATCCAGAACGAGTGTGTAATGATTTATATTTTACTGATTTTACACACATATCAGCTGATTTTCCCCGCCAATACCCTCAGTAGTCGTTAACGGTGCACATGAAAATGTTATACCCGGTGTCAGAATTCCGATCACCGAAACTAAAAGAGCGCTCTGGTATAGGGTACAAACAGCCGTGTGTAATAATCATATACGTGAAAGTAACATCTTGGAAGAGATTATCAGCGATAGTTCTATGATGTAGTTAGTTGTTAAAGATGATATGTAACAATGGAAGTGGCAAAATCATATTAGGTCATAGAGTGTGAGAGTACCATGTAAAGGGCAATATCGTATGTTGTCATGTAGTAATGTTTTATATGACAGGGTGGGGGATAAACTCCTATCACTATCAAACGCCTTGATTGTGGTTAGTTTGGCAAGAAAATGCAAAGATAGACTACTCCTAATTGAACCTCTCCTCCACGAAGAAATATGGGTGTATGGGCGAAAATGTTGCTTATAACATAACGCTTTGTAAGACTACTTCACTGACTTCCAATTTCGTGAAGAGTTGTTGTTGTTATTGATCCAGCGGCGCTTGGACTCTCGCCCTTCGGTCCAATGCCATGTAGTGAGGTCTGCATGCTTTCACAAGTTGTTTTGTTTCTCTGTACAAGGTGTTCCATTTATCTGGCTTAAAGGATGGAGCATTTTCCTAACATCATCGAGTGCTGGGCACTCAAAGAGATGGGGTTCAACAGTTTCGTAGGGGTAGTTACGCGGCTGGCACTCTGGAGAGTGTTGTGGTTGGATTCCGTTCAAGTGACTGTTGAGTGGTACGTGTTGTGTTCTGAGCCAAAAAATGGTGTTTTGATCCCTCCTTGTAAGATAGCCAATGTTGTCATTAGGACCAGGACCAGCCATATGTCTGTAAACCTCTCTCCCGGTGTTTCCCATGCCCCATCTGTTGAGCCAAGATTCTTTGTTTGTTGTTCATATGAGTGATTTGGCTGTTTGGAGAGTTGTTGCCGTGAATGATTTTCTTGTCTTGTTCATTTCTTTGCTAATCTGTCTGCTCTGTAATTACCTGGTGTATTTGAGTGACCAGGGATCCACTGCATAACTATTCTGATGTTATAGGAACTTCCTATGGAAGTGATAAGCTGATCAGCATCCAACATTAATTTGGCTAATTCATTTCTAAGCATTCCTTCCCAAGCTTGAAGGACAGACATTGAGTCAGTAAAAATGACGATGTTTTCAGTCTTTGAGGGAAAGGCATCGAATACAGTCATCAGATGGTAAACGGCCGTTTCCAGTGCAATGATTTCAGCTTCGTAGTAGGAGCAAAACTCCCCGCATGCATCAAACAGCTCGTCGGAGGATCCATCTGGGTAACATATGTAGACTCCATAACCTGCTTTGATGGTGGCCTTAAATGCAGATCCGTCAGTATAGACATGCAACAATTCTTCAAGGTAGGCATCAATAGTTCGTTGTGATGCACTCTTAGGACTGATTTGGTCGGAGTGTTTGGTTGTTCCATCTACTAATTTTATTTGTACCTCTGGTGTTTTTAAGCGTATGTGGTGGTAAATTATGTACTGCATTCCATATACCTTGTCTTCTTTCTGGGAGGTGGTATCTATCCTGAATTTCATGGACATGGTGTAAGACTGACTTGTGTTTTATTCTTTGCTTCTGTTTCCAGTTTTCTACAAGGTGTCTATTGGGGTAGTTTCGGTTCATTCTCTTACATCTTTCATAAACTTCTAAAGCAGCTTTGTCCCTCCGCAACCCAAGGGGTTCAATATTAGTGTGTATTTCACATGCAGCAGTTGGAGTTGATCTCATAGCCCCACTAATTAATCGAAGGGCATTACTTTGCACTCTGTCAAGAGAGTCTAGGTTTGTCTTGGAGCAGGTTGTAAGCAGTGAGTTGTTGTATTCAATCGCAGAGCGGTCATAGCCAAGGTACAAGCCTCTCAAAGTATTTTTGTCTGATCCCCATGTAGTGTCAGCAAGCCTCTTCAATAGTTGTAATCGCCTCGGTGATTTGTTCTTTGTATTCCAATATGGATTTTGAGGTTGAGCTGCTGGTCAAGTGTGACTCCATGATATGTGGGATGTCCTTCTTTTATCACTTGGTGTTTGTCTAGCCAGATATATAGGATAAACCAAAGGACTGGAAGTGAATTCTGAGATTAGAAGGGAGTAACTCTAGAGTCATCACTTTGAGGCTGAGGTTCTATGATCCTATTTCAAGTGCACCCAGTTAGACACCTACCCCACCTGAAATTATACGGCATCTTATACAGTTGTCAGATAATATTCAGAGTTACCTATGCAAAAAGTCTGTGTTCGCCCGAAAACGAGGTAAGTTCTAATATGTATACTTTATCATTTTATGTTTGCATTTTAACATGCATAAGTATAATTTTCTTACGGATGTACAGTTGCACATGAGGCTGGCAACTTCATAACTGCAAATAACTTAACACAAGAATCACCACTGTAAGAGCTGGTGACTACGTCGGGCGGGTTTTCTCACAAGGAACCAACAGCAGATATGGCCCCAGACTCCACAGGCTCCACGGAGAGCAGAGAGTGAATGATGATATCGTGGTGTATATATTTATTATACTAATACTTTAGTAAGTATTATATGCATGTTTATGCCTATTTCAATGGTCACCTTCCGCTGTCCAAAAGCCTTTTCGTCCGACCCACTGAGTCTAAAATTAATGCTAAAGGAGACTAAAATATCTGAGGAAGATGAAGTGCTGGATGGAAGCGGAGGTCGCCTGATGCTCATATCAGGACACCAAAATATAAAGGAGGCATTTGTCCCTCTTAGTTTGTGGTACAAGTTTCCAGCAGTCGACGATAGATACAGATATCAGACGAGTCTTGAAGACATTTGACAACTTTAGTAGTTACCTCCACCGTACTGCACGAGACGTGCTACAGCCACCAGATTTGACTATTGAAGAACAGGACCAGTCCAAGGCACCTGTAGAAACCAACAGCGGCTAAAGCTGTCGCCAACTGAGCCCACACCGGCAGCTAAGAACCATAACAGCGCAGCCAAAGAACATTTTGTTTTCAATTTTTCACCACAACTTAATATCCTCGGATGAAGATAAATATGATTGCTTCATTTTTATAAATAACTTTATTTATTTTACACTGTTAAACTATAAGTAATTATTAAACCTGTTTATCTGTAACAAAAATATATAGTTAGATTAATCACTATCGAATGAATTGTATGTCTGCAACCGTATGACGCAATTGTTTTAAATACATAACCATGTAGAGCTATTATATTAATAGTTGATGAATCCCCTTCAGCTGGGACCACCTCTGCTATTGGTTCTTTGTGAGGAAACCTGCACGAAGCGGTCACCAGCTCTTGTAGTGGTGGTTTATGTGGAAAATTCTCTTATATAATGAGGTTGCCAGTTCCCTATGCAGCTGTACCTCAATAAGCAATTTACACATATAAAATGCAAATATAATGTTTTAATGTACATGTTACAATTGACCCTACTAAATGTGGGTGATTCAGGTTTGTTGCACAAGAAGACCATAGTAAGTACTGCAACTGTTTAAGATGCAGTCGTTGTCTGTGAGTTAGGTTCCTAACTGTTTACACTAGAGGAAGGTTCCTCGGACTTTGGACGCTACGTATTATCACTGAAGTTTGTTAATTTTTACAGGTATTTCTAATCCTTTGGCCTGTCCTCTAATGGAATCATTAGTACTAATCCTTATTCTGGCTGTCTGTAATCTCTTGAGGAAGGCAAGGAATGCGGGGGGGGGGGGGGAATCATCGCCACGCACTAGGTTTTAAATTTGATTTTTCCCACGCACAAATGTCACCTTGTGAGGTTCTGTTGGGTGAAACCCAAGAACAATTTTATTTTACTTTAATTTCTAATTTCAAACCAACCGCAAGGTAAGGAATCTCATTATTAGTAAATGTAACCCCCTGTAAAAAGACGAGGTTATTATGGGTGTAGTGTACTCTGATCATCACTGGACGGAAACTCGCAGGAAGTCAATGATGCAGGAACTGGTTTCCTTCTGAGGCTCCAGGAGGAGCAGGCCCTTAAGTTGGTCAATTTAACCGACGCAGGATGGTGTAAATATGGAGTGAGAGTGTAGAGTGTTATTAACGCGAATGATGGAATGTTCGTATCTTGACCAATCTAAAGCACTCATTCACTCATGTCTATAAGGCACCAATGCAGACTGCTGGAATCTTTTCATACAGTTTATTCAGACGCACATACTGGGACAGAACGAATAGATCATAAGTACATGTTGACACATCAATCTTCAGGCATGAATAGTAGATCCCATGTCGTGGAACATTCAAATATAATGGGTGGTACAAAACAGCATTCAATGTTGTTATACATTATGGCCGCATCCCCTATCTGACTGAACGCGTCAGTAAAGGCGGATCGGTAAACAAATGAAGAGTTCGATGGACGAACCTTCTTTCCCTTGCTAAGTTCTTAGGTTGCTTATGTTCAATGTTTATATCATACTGTGAAACCACGATAAGGGGTTTTCATATAAATGAGATCTCCATGCCACTGTCCGAATAGTAAGATACACGACCCGTTCTCTGGACAGTGATCTATAATGATGAGAGGAATGCAAAAAATGGCCTCCTTCCCTGAGCTTTCGCTCACTCGCCCAGCAGAAGAATAATCATCAGCCAAAGTTGATTCAAAACTTGAATAAGTATAACTTTCCAGAGTTACCATACAGTCAGAAGGTTACTTCATGAAGACATAAGCGCTGATGGAACCTGTCATCTACAACAATATCTAGTTAAACGACCAACGATGCACGAAAATACGTTGCTTCATCTAGGTCTAACCATAAGGAGATCGTCAAAAGGGTCTGGATTTACCTTGAGTCCGAATCCAACATAATACAGTACATGAGGAGAGTCTCTAACACTATAATCTTGTAGAAACACAATCTCCTACTGAAGAAATCACTTCATAAATCATTTTTCACTCTTGAAAGGACCAGCCCTAGGAAATACGTGACCAGCCATTGTAGGCGGTAATATCGGAACTCATCACGACTCACCAAGACAACCAATACCTCCGCTAGAGCGGCATAAAGAATATAGTCCTGCCTACCCATACAAAATATACAATATAGGACTGAATCTACTTGCACTAATAATATGTAATACATATGAATTCAGGCCATAAACATTCTAAGAACGATCAATCTATTTTCTGGCTATGACAAATGATGAATGCCAAAATATAAGTATTCTTACGCCCGATCAATATCAAGGGAGATTATCCATATAATCAAACGTATTAATCAAACATGGATTATCTGGCTTTACAAAAGAAAGCATTTTCGTACCCAATTAAATACAACTATATATTTTCCATATTAAATAGACATATCGTACATTTGTAATCTGTGCATTCAAAAATATGTATGCAACAGATTACCACACCCCCCGGGGAAAAAAAATGGTACATTTTTTTTTTGAAATACATCCAGGAGCAACATACAATAGGCTCACAACGCACGAATAACAATGCGCAGATGATAAGCATTCCAAACAAATGTAACGCCTAATGTAAGGCTAAGTCGTCATATAGCACGACCAATGAGAATCTATCTCAGGATTCAGAGAAAATTTTTCTCTGCGTATAAATATCTCCAGAGAGGTGTCACCAACGCATAACACAATACTGGCAATGCCACAATTTGTACAATAGTTCATCTTTGGTATCTTAACATTATGATCACCAAATACGAAAAAATATCAAAAACCTGCGGTGAATATACATCAATGCACCGCTAAGTAGTGATACAGACAATGTATGATATATTACATATAAGTACATACTTTAACATAGGAAAAACTGTAGTAAAGTCAGACATGTTAGAAATCTCAAGATCTGACAGTTAGGTGGAATCATGTGGGCATCTCGATAAGATATCCGCCATCACATTTTCTGAACCACGGATAGCTCGCACCGAAAAATGAAAAGGCTGAAGAGCAATCACGTATCGCGTTGATCTCGCGCTCTTCAGATTTTTAGTCTGAATAGCTGTAAGAGCTTTCTGGTCAGTCTCCACAATAAAATGCGCGCCAAGAAGAAATCTTTGAAGTTTAAGGATTGACCAAACCATAGCCAATAATTCACGGTCTAGGACCGAGTAATTTCTCTCTGCGGCATTAAGTTTTCGAGAAATATACATCACTGGATGCAGAGTTCCAGAGTACTCTTGCATTAGTGCCGCTCCAATCCAAGTGGATGAAGCGTCACTACGAAGAATAAATGTCTTATCTTTAGTAGGTAACACCAAGATAGGTGAAGTAGAAAACATCGTTTTAACCTTATCCAAAGAGGATTGACATTCTTGAGTCCAATGGACTATATTAGGAGACCCTTTCTTTAGCAAGGAAGAAAGAGGTGACATAATGGAGGACAGATTCGGAAGGAATTGTCCATAAAATTGTATTAGACCTAAGAGACTTCGCACTTGCTTTTTAGTCTTAGGAATAGAAATGTTAAGTATCTTACTTGTATTATGGTCTTCTGTTTTTAGGAAACCATGACCAACCCGGTGACCTAAGAAAGATATTTCGCTAAAACCAATACACGCTTTCGATGGTTTCGCTGTCAGGTTATGCTCGCGTAAGATAGACAATAGTTCATTTATCCCATTATAGTGATCGTTCCAAGTATCACTGAAAAGACAGATGTCATCAAGATATGCAATGGCATCTGAGCGATGAGATAGGATTCGACGCATCATGCGTACGAATGTTGCAGGGGCGTTCATAAGGCCGAAAGGCATAAAATTCCATTGGAATAGACCCCTAGGTGTCGAAAAAGCAGTAAACGGTTTGGCGTGTTCGGATAGTGGAACTTGCCAATATCCCTTAGACAAATCGAGTTTAGTAAAGAAATGAGAATTCGATAGTCTGGTAAGTAGCTCTTCGAGTAAAGGCATAGGTTCAGCATCAAATTTCGTCACTTGGTTCAATTTGCGATAATCAACGCAAAGACGTATGTTGTTGTCTTTTTTTCGCACGATAACCATCGGTGAAGAATATGCTGATGTGGATGGTTCAATTATTTCCAACTCTATCATTTCATCCAACTCTTTTTCTACCTGTGCTTGAAAATGTATCGGGATAGGATACGGTCTGACCCTTATAGGATTATGGTCAGTAAGAATAATGTCGTGTTCAATGACATTAGTAAGGACATCCTGAAATTGTTGTAACATAGCAGAAACTTGTTTCTGTTCTCCTGGAGATAATTCGGGAGAAATCGCAACATCTTTCCATGACTCTTTAGAATGAAGCGGAATCACTGGAAAAGGGAGATTCACATCTGAGAAACTCGTTTCCTCATCCTGTATTACTGACAGTGATGAGTAATGTCCATGTGGGACTGGTGAATCGTCCGTTGCCTGGAAAACAGGTTGTAAATAATCCGGACGTTCGTGGAATTCCGTGAGCATGTTGATGTGGAAGGTTTTATGCTTCCCATCAGTATCGACAATATAGTCGACATCGGAAACTTTTGATATTACATCGTACGGACCTTTCCAAGAAATAAGGAGTCTGTTTTCTCTACAAGGTAGCAGGACCAATACTTTGTCACCTGGACAGAGTTGTCGCAAACGTCTGGTCTTATTGGCAAATTGCCTTGCCTTCTGTTTCGCAAATTCAGAAGAAGCAGTTGCCAATTTGCATGCTTCAATAATCTTGTGTCTAAGTGCAATGACATATTCATAAGAGGATTTTGTGTCATCGACAATATTATCAGCAGTTATGAGATCATGAAGTAGAGACATAGGACCTCGCGGTTTCGCGCCAAAGACAAGTTCAAAGGGAGAAAATCCTGTATGTTCATTGGCGACCTCTCTGTATGCAAAGAGAGCCGCGGGTAAAACCCTGTCCCAATCCTGAGGATGATCCTCAGTTATCTTACCTAATAGGTTTTTCAGAGTTCTATTAAGACGCTCTACCATGCCATTGGACATAGGATGATAAATACTACTCAGAGATCTTTCTATCTTAAGAGTTGACATCACTTGAGACATGGTATCCGATACGAGTTGGGTACCATGGTCTGACAATATTTCTCCTGGAAATCCCAGACGAGAGAATATAAGCTAAAGAGCATCTGCAATATCAGCAGTAGTTATGCTCTTCAGAGGGATAGCCTCTGGCCAACGTGTGCACATATCAACACACGTCAAGATATATTGGTGTCCTCTAGCAGACTTTGTCTTAAATGGACCAATGATGTCTATCGCCATTTTTTGAAATGGTCGAATTGGAATATCTGCAGCCTGAATAGGTGCAGCATGGCGTGGACCTTTGGATTTAACTTCCTGACATACCCTACAGGATCGACAATAGATCTGTGTGTCCTTGTTCACAAACGGCCAAAAGAACGACGCAAGAACTCTAGATTTAGTACGGGAAAAACCCATATGCCCAGCACACTGAGAATCATGAGCGTGCTGTAAGATTTTAACTCTCATATTTTTGGGCACAAGAATTTGAGAATGAATGGACTTAGCGGAGTCTTGTACCATACGTACAAGTACCCCATTCTTCATCGTAATCCAAGATTTACGATTCGTGTCCTTATTCGGATCACCTTCTTTTGCTAGAGTAAAGAATTTCTTTAGAGTAGGATCATCTTCCTGCTGTTTTATAAAGGAATCATGCGAAATCTCCAAGAGATCACCTTGGTTCTGGTCATCATTATCTCCAGAAGGCGAAGATTGCGGCATGTTTAGAGCTTGAGCTCTAGTGACTACAGCATTAGCAGTTTGCATATTGTTATTTTCCCAATCAGAAATTTGTTGTGGAGTTCATTCTCTCACTCCATGAATGCGACCGATGATAAGATCAGCGATCGGATTCGGCAGAAGACATGCATGCACATCTCCTGTAAAGAAGGGAGTAGCAATGTTGACAATGGCAGTAGAGTACTTCTCCAATGTGCCACCAAATGTTACGCATTTGATTACTTTGCCAGTGGCTCGAGAAGGATCTATGAGTGACTGCCTCACTCCAATGGTTGTGCACCCGGAATCGAAAAGAATTGAGACCGGAGTACCATCTACTAGACCTCTATTCAAGACAAGAGCACCTCTTCCATCATGCGCGACTGACGCATTAATAGCAGGAAGAGGATGACCACAGCTTAAAGTAGAAACCGTGGTTGGATCGAATAACGTTTTGCATTGGGAGCACTGAGATGCTCTACTAAAATCAAAAGCAGAACATCCTACATTACTAGAGTCTTTCTTATCATTATTTTGATTACCGGCTTCATTGAACTCTTGTTGTGCAGAGTTAGCCCGGTAATGAGATTTACCCTGTCTTTTGTGTTGTGATCTACCTCGGTTATAATTGCCTCTGTAATTATTATTACCTCTGTTATAACCCCTATTTAGGTTTGAATCATAATGTTCATGATCGTAATCATCATACTCATTATAATGAGTATCCCTGTAATGTTGGTTTTGTTGTTTCCATGAAGAACTTGGGTAGTTCCTATAGTTACTCCCTTTGCGGAAATTTCTATAATTATGGGCACCCCTGTATCTAGGACTATCAGCCCGATTCCAGTTCTTCAAAGAAGAACCTTGATTTGAGTGGTTACCTTGGTTTTGATAACCATTCCAATTAACCTTTTTGTGAGATTTATCTTGAGCTCCCTGGAACTTGTGTGAGTAATTGTTATTGTATTGAGTTGCTCACCCAACTGGCATACCCTCTTTAATGTTAGTGTTGCTTAGAATTACGTCAGGGTGTGCCGTGGCATATTGGTCACAATATTCTTCCATTTGTTTTAATGTACTTGGTTTACGCTCATGTAAAATTTCTAGGAATGGTTTATTCACCGAAGACATGATCTTGTCTCGGAGTAATAAATCCGTAAGAGCCTCAAATGTTTTCTGTGTTTTGGATAATTCAATCCATCGTGAAAATGTAAGACGTGCATTTGCAATGAATTCTGAGAATTCTACACCTGTCTCAGGTCTCATTGTTTTAAACAAAAGACGGTAACCTTCCTCTGACAACTGATACTTCCTTATCAAGGTTGCCCTAATAACATCATAATTATCCTTGTCAGCCTCTTCAACCAAACATAGACTAGTGAGAGAATCGCCTGTTAGATTCTCAGATAATTGGTTAACATATTGCGATTTATCAACATTATGAGCCCGACAAGCACGTTCAAACCTCTGAAGCCAGAATGTTATATCATCATTGGCAGAATTGAATGTTGGTACCTTAACTTTGTAAGTAAAGGGTTTACTATTACCACCAGATGCCTGATTAACATTACTCATACTTGTCAATTTCAATTTCTCTAATTCAAGCTCATGTTCTCTTATTGCTTTTCTCTCTTCAGCTTCTCTGTCTAATCTTTTCTGTTCAGTTTCTCTGTCTATTCTTTTTTGTTCAACAGCAGCAGCAGCTTCTCTGTCTAGTCTTTTTTGCTCTGCCTCAAATCTCCTTTCTTCCACCTGCATCTGCAATTTCTTTTGTTCAGCAGCAGCATCAGCAGCAGCTTTTCTCTCCTCAGCAGCAGCTTCTAATTTTTTTCTTCTATTTGAAGTTTTCTCTCCTCAGCAGCACCTTTTTTCTCCTCAGCTTGCATCTGCAATCTGAAATTCTCAGCATCTATCTTCTTTTGTTCAACTTCTGCTTTCCATTTATTCTCATCTTTTTGTTTTTTCTCTTCTGATTTTAATGCAATTGCAAATTGAGCAGTTTCCCATTCTTCTAACTCTTTACCAGTCTTATCAAGGGATTTCCCTTGTGCAATAAAGTAATCTAATGTAGACATCTTGTCTTATTAAATCAGAAACCTGAAAAAGTAAATAAATTACCTTATCCCACTTTAATGGGAGACAAGTCTATACTATAGACTTAGTCTTAGTGAAAAACTTGTATGGTTACTTGAGTACCTGTGGAAAATAATATTTTCTATCCCAATGACTGTGGGAGACAAGCCTTACAAAGGTCTTGTACACTTTCTAATTGTAATCAATGATCATAAAGTACTGGTCTGTACTATAATGTAAGTGTATTCAACTATACCTCATATATCATATGTCAACTAAAGACATTACAAAGGACAAACAAGAAAAGACAATATGAAAACATTTGCAGAAATCAAATTAAATTAAATAGGAAAAATCAAAGAAAATGATCACAGAATCTGTGATGATAACTGCAATAAGATAACAAGACAAATAACGCCACAGTGTATAAATATAAATTGTGTATAGAAATCAAAAATAGAAAAGGGTAGACCAACAAATGCAAACAAATCAAACAAAACTAAGGAACACAAAATTATTAACAAAAACAACGAAGAAAACACCTCATCACAACTAACAGAAATAGCACCTGATGTTGCCAGCAGATTTCCAATAAAGAAAATCGCTCCCTATAGAACGCTAATATAAGCCCTATGTCACTTGGGAAATCTTATATTAGTCTCCTCCCATCCAGGCCCGCGACATATACACACAAATAAATTACAAACATAAATACATATAAACATGTAAACATAAATAGCATAAATGCATATAATATTATCAAATAGTATGGCAATGTGATGTGTTGCAGAGAGGGCTTAGCTTTTAATAAAATAGCTTGCAACTTTATTAAATAATAGGTTTGTTTCTAAACTATTACAATGTTCAATTTTCTTCAAGCACACTAGAAGATCCACCGATGAAATCTATGCGCCTTTATGTCAACAATACTGTAACAGCAAAACAGTTTATGGCCTTCAAAGTATTCAACTGTGTATGTCTCCTTGACATAGACAATGTCTGTACCACAAAATGTCACTAAGCGCTGACCTGTGAAAGAATGTCAACAATACTGCAATTCTTCTTAAGCAGTCCAAACAATCATTTCTTTGTAACCCTGACTGTACGCTGAAGAATGTCAACAAGTACCGACCCAGATACTGTATACGCTTGAACAGAACAGGTCAAGCTGACATCGACTGTATAGCTGTCCTACTGCTGTTGATGTGGTCAAACAAACGTTCTTGTAATTGTAAATGACTCTCAATAACAAGACTGCGAAGGCTGGACCCAGGAATCTGGCCACCACTGTAAAAAGACGAGGTTATTATGGGTGTAGTGTACTCTGATCATCACTGGACGGAAACTCGCAGGAAGTCAATGATGCAGGAACTGGTTTCCTTCTGAGGCTCCAGGAGGAGCAGGCCCTTAACTTGGTCAATTTAACCGACGCAGGATGGTGTAAATATGGAGTGAGAGTGTAGAGTGTTATTAACGCGAATGATGGAATGTTCGTATCTTGACCAATCTAAAGCACTCATTCACTCATGTCTATAAGGCACCAATGCAGACTGCTGGAATCTTTTCATACAGTTTATTCAGACGCACATATTGGGACAGAACGAATAGATCATAAGTACATGTTGACACATCAATCTTCAGGCATGAATAGTAGATCCCATGTCATGGAACATTCAAATATAATGGGTGGTACAAAACAGCATTCAATGTTGTTATACATTATGGCCGCATCCCCTATCTGACTGAACGCGTCAGTAAAGGCGGATCGGTAAACAAATGAAGAGTTCGATGGACGAACCTTCTTTCCCTTGCTAAGTTCTTAGGTTGCTTATGTTCAATGTTTATATCATACTGTGAAACCACGATTGGGAGCCGCGCTAGCGTAGTGGTTACAACACCGCTCTGGCGACCGGGTGATACAGGATCTAACCCGGGCGACGGCATTTGAGGATTTTTCGTCGACCGGGATTTGGACTTGATTAACTCGAGACCTGGCGAGTACATTTGAAGGAGTGTCGTCGACCAGGGACTGGCGGCTCCTGAGCCGACCCAGCTGCAATGGGTACCTCCGAAATCGGCGAGTATTTGCCTGAATGGCGAGGGACACCTGTCTCTGTACAAGAAATAAAGGGATACTCACGTAAAATCAATGTCAGGTTAGACATAAATAATAACCTGAGATTTCGCCTCGAGTATTAGCGGGCGTACGAAAAAAAAAAAAAATGAGATCTCCATGCCTCTATCGGAATAGTAAGATACACGACCCGTTCTCTGGACAGTGATCTATAATAATGACAGGAATGCAAAAAATGGCCTCCTTCCCTGAGCTTTCGCTCACTCGCCCAGCAGAAGAATAATCATCAGCCAAAGTTGATTCAAAACTTGAATAAGTATAACTTTCCAGAGTTACCATACAGTCCCTTTGTCAGAAGGTTACTTCATGAAGACATAAGCGCTGATGGAACCTGTCATCTACAACAATATCTAGTTAAACGACCAAAGATGCACGAAAATACGTTGCTTCATCTAGGTCTAACCATAAGGAGATCGTCAAAAGGGTCTGGATTTACCTTGAGTCCGAATCCAACATAATACAGTACATGAGGAGAGTCTCTAACACTATAATCTTGTAGAAACACAATCTCCTACTGAAGAAATCACTTCATAAATCATTTTTCACTCTTGAAAGGACCAGCCCTAGGAAATACGTGACCAGCTATTGTAGGCGGTAATATCGGAACTCATCACGACTCACCAAGACAACCAATACCTCCGCTAGAGCGGCATAAAGAATATAGTCCTGCCTACCCATACAAAATATACAATATAGGACTGAATCTACTTGCACTAATAATATGTAATACATATGAATTCAGGCCATAAACATTCTAAGAACGATCAATCTATTTTCTGGCTATGACAAATGATGAATGCCAAAATATAAGTATTCTTACGCCCGATCAATATCAAGAGAGTTTATCCATATAATCAAACGTATGAATCAAACATGGATTATCTGGCTTTACAAAAGAAAGCATTTTCGTACCCAATTAAATACAACTATATATTTTCCATATTAAATAGACATATCGTACATTTGTAATCTGTGCATTCAAAAATATGTATACAACACCCCCACACCTCATACTGGCCATTATTGACATGGCCAAATAAGATTTGCCCCCCCCCCCCCCCCTCCGTGTCTTTGCCAAAACAATTATATCACATGACCTGCCCTTAATAATTACATTTGATAATCTCTTCCCATATGTCTTTATTACAACAAGACATCTTGCTTGAGGTTGTTAATAGACTTATCGGAAATGATTTTGTTATAAGTCTGGTGTCCAGATTGTTAAGATTACGATAACCTTAAAGTTGGGCCGCATTTTATGCACGTTGCTCACACATTGTCTCTTAAATGACCATCTTTTTTTAACCACTACCAGGTTCTTTCACCAGATGAGTGGAAGTAATTAAGCAATCTATTGTGGGGACAGACGGCTTAATACGTCTATAGCTGGTGTCTTAAGCGAAAAAGTCAAGGTCGCATTGATCCCTGCCTTTGCTAAACGCCACCGACCACAAGGAAATATAAACTGGTCAGGTAGGTGGCAAGTCGGTAAAATATCTGGTGTTAACCCGATGAGAAGATAATCCTTGGTAGATGTCGGCGTAAAGAAAAAAAAAGATAATTACCAGTAAATAATCTCAGAGATGATTGTAGCATCGGAGTGGACAGAAAAATTAATATGAGGAATATCATCTTGTGACATTAATCAAAACGCAGGTCCAAACAGAATCAAAAGGGTCTTCGGACACAATTAGGGCAATACCATTTTCAAATACCAGCTCTGGAATACAAACCTGGGACCGAAGAAGTAGCAAAAGAGATGAATGCAGTCAGCGGCTCATTGCTTTACAGCTTGAGTCAGGGTCAGCGAACCGGAGCTGACCAAGACCCTACTCCACCTCCAAGTGGTGGTCCTGGAAACAGACTGCATCACTGCAGTCTGGCCGAGAGAGTAGGGATCAAAGAGGGAAGGCAAACCCGGTCCCCAAAAAATACCGTGCGGAAGTCAGATGTCTCGAGCCGAAAGGCGCAAATATCGCAGCTTCGCTGTAAACGGCGACACAACGCAACCAACCTCCTTTTCGGGACAAACGAGGAAGAAGAAGAAATACAAACCTGTCTCATCTTCCAGTACCCCACTGTTACGTGTCTTTTATCTGTTAATGTAGTGACAGGATGGTTCCTGTGGCCAAGATCACTTCTAGGGTAGAAGACGTATCAGACACCGAAACAAGCCAACATCACTCAGAATTATTTGAGCCACAATGGACGAAGTGAGTGGACGGTATACATTTTAAATAATACTTCACGCTGCTCCAAATTCAATACAGTTGAGGCCAATATACAAATGGCATATTATATGCAGTCGTCGATATAACTTTAGGCAGTCCGTTCATGTCCGGAATGCTGTCCTTTTCATTTTTAATATATATTCACTCTCGACACTGAGAAGCTATACTCCCTGTAAATGCAGATAACTAGATACACCTCACATAAGATCTTGATGTACTAGTGATGAAATAACGTAGAGATATACTCTAAAAGTCAGGAGCTCAAACACATGCGTCCACTCGCCATGACACACAATGGAATAAGACGAAGCAAGCAGACAATCTCCTCCCTTCTGCATTTTTAGTTTCACGTCTGCCAAACAACAATATCGGCATGACGCCACTTGCTGTATTAATAAATAACTCCGTATAAAATAAACAAACAAGGAGCCCTGTTGAGCTAACCATTATACCGACACAATCGTTATGAATTTTAATCATAACACCCACCAAATACTTTCTTGTCCTCTCCTTACATGCATTGATGACATCGTTCATGAGGAGTATGAAAAGATAAAGTGACAGGATATCACCTTGCCTTACACCAGTGATGGTCCTGAACTCTTCTGACTTATGATTTGCTGTCCTCGCATAGTTACAGCCAAACAGTCCTAGAAGTAAATTTGTGTTTTGGGGGTTCCTACAGAAATCGGTGACTCCAGTGGCTCTCATTATGCACAATAGAAAGGCACACTTCAGCAGATCTATTGATGAATTCCTGCTGGTGAAGTCTATGACCCCGGTAATTCTCACTACGTAGAACAGCAGTTCGATTTAATCTTTAATGTTCAGACCACCTATCTCGTTACAGTATTTATTGTGACTAAATACCTGAGCTACTACTCTTTTTCACAGATGGCTCTATGATTAATCCGGGATTTTAATCTCATTCCTAGATAAAAACCACATGATTCTTCACACAAGTTGTACTATTTCACCCGCATTCAATACAACAACGACAGAACAACGCCATTCACCCCATACGTTACGCTAAGAAAATCAGAAATTATGAGGCCAGAGTGACCGAGGTGGAAGAAAGCACAACATACACGCAAGGAGAAACATAATGACAGAGATCGTGTCTGTGACCTGATATACCCAGTTACATACAAAACATCCAAGGGAGACAAAGGGTATGGAATGATTGATTGAAAGTTATGTCCCTGTAGATTTTGCGTTATGGAGCACATTCCCTACAGACGCAAGCTTTAATAGTATCCAAATAAATTATATAAAACACAGTAATGATAAGTTACAAAGCTACATCCGTCTCCTTTAATCAGTAAGTTAATGTCGTAAATAGATCTGTATATTTGATGAAGGTAAACGGCGGTAATGGAAGTCCCTGTGGGAAGGCCACGTCCGATAGAGAAAATCACAAGCCATTGGGGTCGTCCACATAAGACGTCTCGCAGTGATGGGGAATGAGGTGTCCAACAATTCGTGCCGAAGTGTGATGATAGGGGGCGGGGGTTTAAAGAAATGTGACGTCGCACAAAAATACAAGTGAAGATCGTTTTTTTCATAGATTTTGTGGAATCGGAGTGGCTAAGAGGTATGGCGTCCGCCTCTAATTCTAATTGCATCGGGTTCGCTGCCAGTACAGGCAATATAATTGATGGAAATTGTTTCAGAACCAGAAGTGCCTAATGATGTCATACCACCACTGTCGCAGAGAGATTTATGATTAATAAATTGTTATATCTTTTCTTTATTTTACCCGTGTCTTCTACTTTATTATCGCTCTTTTATCCTTTTTCTTTTTTCGCATTCGTTTGATTGGGAAAATATAACTCTCCCATTCAAACCTTCGTCTGTCTCTTTTCTTATTTAGCAACGCATTTTTATTGCTGTTAAGCTAAGTTCTTGAGTAGACCGAATAGTGTGAAATTCGTTCTCGACAGACATATGATGGCAGACAATCGTCTAACATTTTCATCTGACACGAAGCTTCTACGGTTAAGTTTCTCGGTGATGGGTGTGAGAGGCGCCAACATGCATCGCTCGGGAATGACAGAGATAGCGGCAGGTGTTAGAAACACGCACTGGCAGTTTTTATTGGCGACGTCTGAGTGAACGTAACTGTTAAGACGGGACTATTCGGGTTTTCGAGAATTAGTGAATCATTTCTTTTCATAAGATATAAACCCCAGTAGTTTAGACTAAATTCATTCAGTACTCCGCAGTCAAGACTAGAACCATCTAGCGTTCGATTCCTAAGATCTCTGTTGATAGAAGCATCATTTAGTTGGTCGATTGCCATCTAGCTTTCGATTCCTAAGACCTCTGTTAATAGAAGCATCATTTAGTTGGTCGAATTAGAAATAGTTCATAGTAGTTCTGTGTTGATGTATATATATATATATATATATATATATATATATATATATAGTAGTGTTGAGTGATTAAGTGTTAAATCGCCTATTTTATTTTCACTAGTTAGATTTCTGTGCAGAGGGATTAAATTATAAGTCTGTTATATTCTCTAGTTGACGTGTTACAGTGGATAGCAAAATAAATTATGATTTCTAGCTTAAACTCATGCAGCTATAAATAAATTTAATTTAATTGCTAGTAATCAGTCGAGAATATTTTAAACTAACTTATAACTGCACTGATTCATCATTGAGTATTGACGAAATACGTATGTATTTCTAATTCATGATGATTGGTTTTTTTTAGGAATATAATTTATTTCACGGGAGTTTTAAACGATAAGACAAGCTCTAAGCTTGCAGTTTATAATTTAAGTTATAACCGAAGTGGATAACTATGTTATATTTTACGCGGGTATGATAGGATTGTGAAATATGCTATATGATGTTAAGTTTTGCATTTTTCTTACTATTCAGTTCTGGGTCAGTAACCCTTTAACCTTACCGGCGGCTTCCATTCCATATGAACTGAATATATTTTCTACAAAGAAAGAACATTCTAATAACTTATAGGGCTTTCAAAGTGACTGTCAAGCCTTGTGGTTTACACCCAGATAGAGACATAGCACTGGCCCAAAAGACTTATTAGAATAAATGATAACTGGACTATTCGAATATCCAGAGTTCTTGTTTGTTTCCAAAGTTCATATACAGTCGGCCTGTGGTGGCGACTAAATCAAAAACAGTAACAGTACTTATGTAACGACCACGTGTTGTGAAGAAGATCGATCCTGAATAGAATTTGTTTACCTGGCAATCGAATGTATGATTGAAGAATTCCCGCTACTGTACCCTGTGACCAGTTGATTCCATAATTATTTCCTACCTGGACTAATTTTTAAGTAACATTTAACAGCATCCTGCTTAAAGAAAATAGAGCGAATCTAGCCCTTATCAACATTTGATTAATTAGTCGGTTGGAGAAGCTGGGGCTTGATTCGATAGACAACCAACAGCGGATGGGCTGCATGTTCTTTTAATCAATTTTTCCAGCAGGTGGTGAATGCAACCTGTAGGTAAGGTTGATTGTGTGTGTGTTTTCCTGTGATCACAGTTTGTTTGTCAGAGCGAGCGAATGCAGGAAAAATAATTCTTTCATGTAATAACTCTTTTAATAACTCTGTATTTTGTAATTTCATTTATGCAAGTTTGTTGCTAAATGCTGTTTTCCTCTTAGACTAGATTCAGGTATTAACTCTGTTCTTAAACTATAACGGAGAAATCTTAGACTATAGCGTATAAATCCGTGACTCTTTGGGGCTAGCACTTTTCTTCTAACAGGATCGTGGGCTAAACATGGAGGGAAAAGATTACACCTGTGGTCTATTGTTTTTTTTTTTTTTTTTTTTTTTTGGTTTGAATTCATTAACGTATGTGTATTTGTATGAGATTTGATATTCTACTGATTTATGTTGTGACATTCCTTATGATAAATAAAACTTTACATAAACTTATTTAAGTGTGTCGGTCAGCTTGTTCCAAACAAATATTCATATTCCATAGATATAGTTTCACGTCTGTACATCTAAACGTTCGTCACTTGTGTGCGCGTGTCTGTGAGTGGTTGATATAGAGTATACCTACGAGGGGCGTTCAGAAAGTAATGCACCACATCGTTTTTCTCAGCTAATAATGAAGATAGAAGCATGAAATTTTGCACACTTCAAATATGGCATATGCCAATTGTGTGCACCAAATTGCACCGCAACCGGCCAAATAATACGGCTGCCCTAAACCGTTGAAATGGAGCGTGTTAGCAACTTGCGTTATAAACAGCGAATTGTGATAGAATTTCTCGTTGCAGAGAAGGAAACTGTTGTGAACATTCACAAGCGTCTATGTGATGTGTATGGAAGTTTTGCAGTCGACAGGAGTACAGTCAGTCATTGGGTTCAGAGAATCAAAGAATCAGGAAGTGGAGATACGGAGCTGCTTGATCGGCCGCGCTGTGGGCCACAGCCACCAACGCAGAAATGTAAAATGCGCTGAGGGCATTATTCTTACTGATAGGCGAATCACTACTCAACAATTGGCCTTACAGCTGTCAGTCAGCATTGGTAGTGCAAATGCAGTTATAAAAACTCTCGGATTTTCTAAGGTTGCGCAAGATGGGTTCCTCGAAGTCTCACAAATGACCACCGATTGCAAAGGAAAGCAATTTCTTCTGAATTGTTGGAGCGTTTCAATGCTGATGGAGAGAACATTTTGGCTAAGATCGTTACAGGTGACAAAACCTGGGCACATCATTTTGAACCTGAAACAAAAAGACAGTCAACGGAGTGGCATCATCCGCAATAACCAAGAAGAAAGAAATTCAAGACAATTCCTTCAGCTGAAAAGGTCATGATCACTGTCTTTTGGGACATTGAAGGTGTGATTCTTGTGGACGTTATGCTAAGAGGAGAGACAATCAATTCGCAGGCTTACATTAAGACATTGAAAAAACTCAATCAACGTTTTCGCAGAGTTCGGCCGCACAAGAATCCAGCAGACCTGCTTCTCCTTCACGACAATGCGCGCCCTCACACAAGTCTGGCAACACGGGAAGCAATCACCAAATTGGGTTGGACTGTACTACCCCATCCACCCTATAGTCCCGATTTGGCATCCTCTGATTTTCATCTATTTGGTCCACTTAAAGATGCACTCCGTGGGACAAGGTTTGAAGATGATGAAGGAGTAATTCATGCAGCGAAGAAATGGCTACATGATCAAGACAAAATCTGGTACGGGCTAGGAATACATGCACTCATTTCGCGCTGGCATAAAGCCGTACAATTTGATGGGCATTATGTTGAATAATACTGATGTTTATATGACATATCCATGTATATTGTGTATAAATTTCATGCTTTTTGAATAATCAGCTTCTGAGAAAAACGATGTGGTGCATTACTTTCTGAACGCCCCTCGTATATTACTGGGTACTCTGTCTGACATACATTTCTGTTGTAGAGAGATAGGCTGAGCGAGAGATTTCTCGAGTTCAGGGACAGAAGTACTTATCTTTCCACCATCTCACTTGTGAAAACTATTTTCTTATATCTTCTCTCACTGAGTCACCTCATGTTCTAGTCTATTCAGAAGGGACCAATCTGAGTCTTAATTCACCTATCATAAATCTAAGACAACCCCTTGATCTCCTGGGGAGTGAGATCGGATGCCATGCCTTCTGGGATAAGGCGAAAAAAAGTATGTCCAGTGTGCAATTGCGCATGCTAAAAATCCGTCGGCAATTGGAAATCGTAAAGAGTAGGCCATCCGGCCGCTGCCCCTGTCAAAATTTAAAAATTAGGAAACCTACCCATTTCAAAAAAAGTTATAAATTTGTGATTCCTGTATACACACAATGAGACCATCGCCGGGGCTACGGAGTTCGTGCACTGCGCTGAAATCCTCATGTGGTATGATCTCAGGGAGGAGATTGAGGCACTGATGGAATGTGCAATAAAGATGGTCATTAAAATCAAACCAAGCCAAACCATAAATGATGTCTGGGAGGAGATGGAGTGTGCAATAAAGATGGTCAATCAAACCAAGCCAAACCATAAATGATATCTGAACACAATAGATTTTGTAACCTCATTCATCAGTGTCTACCACTATCCGCCGCAGATAACTACTCTCTCGTGAACGACTTTTAATTATTATTATAATCGCAGCTGAAATGTAATACACTATATATATATATATATATATATATATATATATTATTTAAAAATTATATAAACCTATATATTTATATAAATATATAGTTATAAATATTATATATATATATATATATTATATATTATATATATACTTACTTACTTAGTCGTTCCCCTTCTACCGTGAGGTGTAGAGGTTTGGAAGAGAGAGCGCCAGACTATCCTATCGGCTGTCTTCCTCCTGGCCTGGTTCCATTCTAGTCCTCGGTCCTTCAAAGATTGTCTAATGTTGTCCTCCCAGCGGACTCTGGGTCGTCCTCAGCATCTGGATCCTTGGCTCTTTGTTTCCCATGCTTGTCGTGGTATCCGATCTTCTCCCATTCTGCAGACATGGCCAAACCATCTTAATTGGGACTGTTCTACTTGGGTCTGCAGGGGGTAGGATTTAAGGCCTTGACGTATCGTCTGGTTGCGTACCATATCTCTTCTTGTTACTTCAACCACCTTCCTCAGATACCTCATTTCTGAGGTTTAGATCTGGCTTTTATGTTTTGTAGTCATTGCCCATGACTCGCATCCATATGTCAAGACTGGGACATAGGTGGAGCGGTATACAGCCATCTTCGTTTTCTTACCAACCTCTCTCTTGCTGAGGAATCCTCGATTTATGGCCTGAAAAAGTCTCCCAGCTGCTGCTTTTCGAGTGGCCAACTCTTCTTTGATGCCTCCCTTTTGGTCTATGATATCCCCGAGGTATTTAAAGTGGTCGACCTGCTCCAGGACCTGTTCTCCCAGCTTAATCTGATGTCTTCTTTCTTCTCGTGATATCACCATGGATTTTGTGTTAGAGCTGCTTATGACCATCCCTCTCTTCTCCAGCTCTTCCTTCCAGACTTGCAGGTTGGATTGGAGATGTTCCTCTGATTTAGCAATCAGGGCAACATCATGAGCAAATGCCAGCTCCGAAATATAGACATGTCTCATCTTCCAGTACCCCACTGAATAATTTCTTGTCCTCTCCTTACATGCCTTGATGACATCGTCCATAAGGAGTATGAAGAGGTAAGGTGATAGGATATCACCTTGTCTTACACCAGTGGTGGTCCTGAACTCTTCTGACTTATGGTTTGCTGTCCTCACATAATTTCTGCAAGACTTGTAGAAGCTCTGTATAGCATGAATCAGAGGTGCTGGAATATTCTTCCTTGCCAAACAGTCCCAAAGTTTGCTCCAGGGGACCCTGTCAAACGCCTTTTCCAGATCTATGAAACAAAGATGCATCTCACTCTTATACTCAAGGGCCTTTTCACTCAGCTGTCTGAGTGTGAAGATTAGGTCTTGAGTACTTCGGTTTGCTCGGACCTCATCCAATTGTGGCTCAGCTAGGAGTTGGAGTCTCTGCTCTAGGATTCTAGAGTAGATTTTACCAGGGACACTGAGAAGGGATATGCCTCTATGGTTTCCACACTGTCGATTGTCACCCTTTTTGAAAATTGGTGTTATGATGGCAATCTCCCAATCCTTTTGTATGGTCTTGTTGTACCACGCTGCCTGTAAAACCCTTAAGAGTAATAGGTCGCCTGATGCTCCCATGAACTTAACCATTTCTGGTGTTATACCATCATGCCCTGCTGCTTTACCCATCTTGATTTTCTCCAGTGCTGCCTTCAGTTCTTCCATCTTTATGTCATCTTCACCATCATTGGTTTTCTCTTCTGTGCTAGTGTTTATCATTTCTGATGCTTCACCATGCTCACCATCCAGGAGTTCTGAGAAATATTCTTTCCATCTTTCCATTACTTCCTTCGGGGCAGTAAGCAATTTGCCCTGCTTGTCCTTTATAAATTTGAGATGGCATTGTTTTTCGTTCCTCATGTTCTTTAGGGTCTTATAGAACAATTTCTGGTTTTCTTGTGCATCTTTTTCTAGCTTTTCTCCAAATTCTTCCCAGGACTTCTGTTT
This sequence comes from Oreohelix idahoensis, assembly GCA_024509875.1. NCBI lineage: Eukaryota > Metazoa > Mollusca > Gastropoda > Stylommatophora > Oreohelicidae > Oreohelix > Oreohelix idahoensis. The sequence goes on from JAMPIV010013102.1 coordinate 124,895, forward strand.
TGCTGCTAGCACTTTGTTCTTTGCTTCTGTTCTGACTGTCACATATTCTCTATATTTTTCCATTTGTCCTGTTGTGTTTTTAGCTCCTAAGTATTGTTTCCATGCCATTTTCTTCTCTCTTATTTTCTCTTTGACTTCCTCTGTCCACCAAGGTGTCCTCTTTCTCTTGTTCCCAAGTCTGACTTCACCGCATGCTTCTGCAGCAGCTGTCTTTATTATATCCTTGAATTTAATCCAGAGGGTTTCCAAGTCATCAGGTCGTTCTTCTGTGTTGCTCACCGCTGCAGCAATAAGCCCCTGATATCTGGTCTTAATTTCTGGCTCTCTCAGCTTGTAGGTCCTAATGCTCATTTCTCCTGCTCGATTACTTGGTTTCTTGCGTGATGTTGGGCAGTTCCTAGGCTGAGCAACTCTTTCAGTTGTTCTTTTGATTGTTAGCAGGTAGTGATCACTTCCAATCTGGCCCCCTCCAGACTCTAGCATCTCGGACATATTTGAATGAGCTTCTCCGAACAATGGCATAGTCGATCACTGACTTCTCATTCTTTGTTGGTTCACATCTAGTGTATGCATGTATGCGCTTATGGGGGAACTTTGTGTTTGTAATGATCAGTTTCTGCTCACTGCAGAATCTAAGGAGTCGCTTTCCATTGTCATTGAGAGTATCTTCTCCATATCTTCCGATAACTCCACCCCATCTAGCATGGTCATTTCCAACTCTGGCATTAAAATCTCCGAGCATGATAACTTCATCTAAGCAGTCATCCACTGTCCTTTGAAGCAGCTCGAAGCATTCCTCCTTGACCTCTGCTCTCTCATCCTCATTTGGCCCATACACTATGACCAGGTTGACTATGGTTTATCCTTCTTTTAGTTTAACAACCATAATGCGCTCCGAGACAAAGTTCCATCCCTTGATACTATCTTTTTGATTTTGGGCCACAATGCAACCCACACCCCCTTTAGCTCTTTCAGATATGGGTACACCACTGTAGTGCAGCGTGTTGCCATCGAGATCCATGACTCCTTGTCCTTTTTTCTTTGTTTCCGTTATAGCCAGGATTTCTAGTTTTGCTTTCCTCATCTCTTCTACCAGCTCCTCTTCCTTCCTATTTATACTTCTTGTGTTCCAAGTTCCATAAGTCGTAGTCCGTAGTCCGTTCCAGTTCGTCGCCTTTAGAATCAGTCCAGTTTTCTCTCTTGTATTGCTCGTAATCGTGATTTAAAGCAAACAGGTGATTGGCCTGTTGTGCCTTTGCATGGTGGAGGGGCTGCCTCCTTACGGCCTCCATGCAGGCCGCCCTCCTCCTTTTTCATCCGGGCTTGGGACCGGCATAGGCGGAGTTTTATATATATATATATATATATATATATATATATATATATATATATATATATATATATATATATATATATATATATATATTATATATATATATATATATATATATATATATATATATATATATATATATATACTGAAGCACATTATAAACGCACCACCTGTATAATCCAGGAACAGAGTGTGAAATGTAAATATAAGTGTTTACAAGTTTACATATTTGGAATCTTTATTCATTTTCCTATGAATCTATGCTGGTCATTAATTTGTACATTTGATTGTTATGAAATTCATTGCATTCTGTGCAGGCAAGGGAGAAAACCAAAAATGCAACCGATTAAAAAATTCATTCACACTATCCTCAGTATCTGGTAAGTCCACAGTGTGCTTGCAAACAAGCTTGGCAGCGGCTCCGCATGGAACGCACAGGTCTCTGAAGGACATTCCGGGGAATCAAGTCCCATTCACGTGTAAGAGCAGCTTCGAGCTGTTGCAGATTAGCTGGAGAACCTTGCCTGTAGACTCTGCGTCCAAGCTCGTCCAACCGATGTTCTATAGAGGACATGTCTGGTGATAGGGCAGGCCAATCAATCGTCACAATGTTCTGCTGCTGTAGATATTGCTGCGTAATGCATGAGATGTGCGCACGTGCGTTATCCTGCTGGAGAAGCTGCAAGTCTGGATAATTTGTGAACGCAGGAGCAGCCAATGCATCTATAACCTCATCTCGATATGTCACAGCATTAACATTTCCACGGAAGACGTGAAGAGGCAAGCGATGGTGAAAACTGAATCCTCCCCAAATGTGAATACTGCCACCTCCAAATCGGTTGTGCTGACGAACACAGCAATCTGCAAAGCGCTCTCCACACCGTCGCCAAATCCGCATATGTCCATCAGCAAAGGATATGTTGAATCTGCTCTCATCTGTGAATAGGACAGCATTCCACTGCAGTCTAGTCCATCTGACATGTTGCTCTGCCCATTGCAGGCGCTGCTGACGATGGCTGAGTCAAGTTTGGCCCAACATAAGGTCGTCTTGCAGTAAGGCCTGTATCTCTGAGTCTTCGTATGACTGTCATTCGAGAGACTTGCCCACGTCTACCCACTATTGCTCTTGCTGTTTGACTTGCCGGGAAAGAACGATTCCTTAGGTGACTCAGCACAATATGACGATCTTGCGCAGGGGTAGTAACTCGTGGTTGGCCACTCCGAAGTCTATCCCGGGCACTGCCAGTGGTTCCGTAACGTTCATTGAGACGTACAATAGTGCTGTGGTGGCAATTCATCCTTCTGGCAATGGCCCGCGAACTCATTCCGGTCTCCAACATATTAATGGCTCGTTGGCGGTCGTTTTCAGATAGTCGTGGCATTTCAAGCACATGTACTGAGTGTTTTGTCTCAACGGCCTTTTTATACCTAGTATACTGCGACAACGCGTATACATTTTCGGGGTCATAGCTGTTGGGAATCGTGTTGCACGTGTAACTTTCATTGTTTTCATGTAGTCTGTACACAAACCCGTGGGTTGAATCATGCACTTTCCATTCCAGCAGCCATTCGTTCTCTACCTCATGACAAACACGGGGAAAATCCATTCCCACACTTTTTTTTTTCCAGCTTCTCGGCATCAGTATATATAATAGTGGTGCGTTTTTAATGTGCTTCAGTATATATACACATTGTAATACACAAGTTGCAGACTAAATAAACTGTATTGTTTATTAACATTAGATTTTTTTTGTCAATAAAACTATAGCAAGTTAACATCATCCCGATAAGTCCGATGAAACCAACGACACTGAAGTTTAGTAAGTTGTAAGTGTTAAGGCTGACGTAAACGACAACAGTTTGTATTTATTTTTTGCTATGGGAAAATGCGATAGCATTCAACTGGATCTGACAATGATTAGGCCCACTCTCGTGTTGGGAGCCGGCACATGAAAGGAAAAATATTTGTGAAAGCTGGATTTAAAATTGTCAAATTTAAAATTGGGGGGGGGGGGGGGGGGGGGGGGTGAGGTTGTGTGACATCCCACAAATGGGGAATGGGGGGGGGGGAGGCTCTGGGTTTTTGTGACGAAATGTGGCAAGGTGGAAAGGGGGATAATACCTACTTACTTAGTCGTTCCCCTTCTACCGTGAGGTGTAGAGGTTTGGAAGAGAGAGCGCCAGACTATCCTATTGGCTGTAAGGGGGATAATAATGACTAAAATTGCGTGACGTCATATGTTGACGACCCCCATATGTGATATCTGAAAGTCATTCAGCTACTGATAGCACAGCTAGCCGTTTTAGAATGGCCAGATATAGTGTTTGAATACTAACGATGTAAACGAGAATATTTGAGATGAAGATAAATATTATAGGAATAAGAGAAGTGAGATTGACGGGTTCAGGACATAGTAATCAGATAAATAAAAAACAATGTAACAACCAACATATAACGTTGATTAAGAACATTCAAGAGTTGTTAAAGATTTTGGAATGTATCTGAAAGAGTTATAGTAGTCCAAGCGAGTGGAAAACCAGTAATTGTTAATGTCATATAAATATGCGTGCCAAGATCTGATGGACCACAAGATGATGTACACACATATGGACCAGACGATGATATACAAACATATGGACTAGACGATTGTCGTAGATTTTTGATACGGGAATTAAGACATAGATTGGTCCCTTCTAAATAGATTAGAACAGGTGATAGGTCAGTGAGAGGTAATGTAAAGAAAATAGATTTTCACGAGTGAGATGGTGGAAACTAATTAGAATCTGTCCCTGAAATCGAGAATCTTCTCTCTTTCAGCCTATCTCTACAACAGGACTAGTGTTACGGTAGTTTATTGATATCGTCTGCTAGAATTGGCAGTGCGCATTTTTTGGTCAATAGAATTAATATAAATTGATTTTTATACTTCACGGATTAGTGAACGCAAAATACACGGTCAAATTATGACGTGTTAGCGTCGATAAGGTCACGCTTCGTGACTTAGTTACTGGACCCTTGTTACGTTGTCCGTCAAGCTGTGAAGTCGTGTTTTTACCTCCTTCCAAGGTTAGGCTTTGCTAATAGCCGTATTTATGTAAATTGATACCAGGACTCAGGGTCAGTCCAGATAATATTATATACTAGTGAATTCATAAAGGTTTGTGATTAACCTGCGTTACGGAAGGATATTTGATAAGTAGTTTGATTATTTTCGTCAAGACTCATGCGCTCATTTCTGGCTGTATGGATCACAGCAGCACATGTATACAGCCATGATGTTCTGTTGACATGAATTCAATATGACACGGACGGATAAGACTATATATGCAAGTAAATTCTAATGAACTGTATGTTAATGTTATACCTGCTTGAAATGTCTTCGTATGTGAACTTGTTAATAAATAATGGACTCTAATTCGAAGACTTATCCACATCGATAACGTTACGGTTGGTTTTGTCAGATTGACAATATTGATTATTATTGTAGTTGAAGAACTCTTCCTATAAGAAGGTATACAATATAATAATGAGCTCCGAAAGGAACCAATGTCTTCTTGGACATTCATTACACAATGAGACCATATAACGTTGACCCTCATTTGAATACTTATAAAACGAACGAAGCACGCATTCGCAACTCAACCAAATAAAGAACCAGCTCTGAACCAGCAACCCGTAGCAAAACCAGTAAACGTATCAACTAGTTTGTCAGACAGTCCATTAGAACATATATATAGTAATATATATATACCACTCACATACACACACACATAAGTGACGACTGTTAGACGCACAGACGTGAAAAACTATAACAATGGAATATAGATATTTTGGACGAGCTAACCGACACACTTAAATAAGTTTATGTAAATTTTATTTATCATAACCTCTACACCTCACGGTAGAAGGGGAACGACTAAGTAAGTAAGTTATTTATCATAAAGAATTTCACAACACAGTAAATAAATTTAGACTATCAAATCAATACACAAATAAACATAGGTTAAGGAATCAATAACAGAGTTGACCCACAGATGTAATCCTTTCCCCCTCTGTTGAACCAAGATCCCGTTATAAGAGAAGTTATTCGCCCCAAAGAGTCACAGATTTATACACTATGGTCTAGGATTTCTCTCTACAGTAAATAACAGAGGTTTTTTCCTGTAATCTACTCTGAAATAGATAGCATATGTAATCTTTAAGAAGGAAAAAAAACACAATCAATGGATATATGGATTATAAAATCAAAGAATTATATCATCCCTGCATTTTCTCGCTCTGACACACTTGTGATCACAATGACATGCGTTCTTACCCAATAGGCACTTTCACCACATCTGGAACAATTGTTTAAGGAACATACCGCCCATCCAAGGGTGTGTTTTGGCAAAACGAGCCCAGCTTCTCCAAGGCTAATAAATTCAAATCTTGGGAAACGCTCGCTTCACTATGGTACGTAGGATGCTGATAAATGTCACTTCAATTTTTGTCCAGGTAGTAAAATAATAAAAATGTCTAATGTTCGCAAGGGTACAGTAGCTTGAAATAATCGATCGTTACCTCGAGTTGCGGGTAAATAACTCTGTTTGGGATTTATCTTCTTCTCAACACAAGGGTTGTTATACTAGTAATGTCACAGGTTTGATTATGTTAAACGTTTGATTTAGTCGCCACCACGGGCCGACTGTAAAACTTTGATTATTGGAAAAGAACTCTGGAACTCAATGCCAGTTACAATATAAATTTCAGAAGAATAGTTCTTTTCGTCTAGTTATTCTCTGCTATACATAAACAGAAACCGCTGGTAGGTTTTAGGTGACCCAAATACTCGCACAGAACTACTAAAGACTAAATCCCCAACGCAAACTGAGATTTTACTTAATAAAGTAATCCAGAAACGCAGCTAGATATGTCTAGAGAAACTGCGGAGTCTGAATGAATAAAGCCAGATTTCTGTGGTATATATATTTCTGAAATCAAAGGGAATGTTACGTCTCTCCACCGCAACAGACTCATTTGCCAGATGTTGGCACCTTTGGAAAATCTACATAAATTCTATCTCATTCTCCGAATCAAACGAATTTCTTAGCACCAATGCCGAAGCCAGGTCTCTATTAAGATCTAGATGAAATAGAATCTACATATATTATCGCCTCACTCTCGCCATCTGCAGAAGTGATCGTAAATGAATTATAGCGAGAGTCTTTGATATGGCGGTTTGCGTCTTGTAAATTAAATTACAACGAACGAATCCAGGCAAAAGTAATAGACAAATTGTTTCCCCTTTCTATCACTGACTGATCTCATTACAGCGATTTTTATGATCGCTGCCGAGATAATTACAGGTGAGCTGGACCAGGTCTGTTCGAAAACCTGCATCAAAGAGAATGCAATTAAATGCTAACAGCCATAAACTGCTTGCTAAATTATACGAAAGACAGAGGTTTGAATATGGGAGGGTTAAGTTCCCACAGGCGTAGGTGACAGAGAAGGTCGAAGAAAAAAATGAAGATAAAGAAAAAGATATATGAAATCACTTAATCATAATCCACCACAACGATGATATACAAACATATGGACTAGAAGATGATATACAAACATATGGACCAGAATATGATATACAAACGTATGGACCAGAAGATGATATACAAACATATGGACCAGAAGATGATAAACAAACATTCGGACCAGAAGATGATATACAAATGTGGATCACAAGATGATGTACACATATATGGACCGCAAGATGATATACAAACATATGGACCAGAAGATGATATACAAACATATGGACCAGAAGATGATATACAAACATATGGACCACAAGGTAATTTACAAAGATATGGACCACAAGATGGTATACAAACATTTAGACCAGAAGATGATATACAAACACATGGACCAGAAGATGGTATACATATATATGGACTAGAAGATGATATTCAACCATATGGACCAGAAGACGATATAGAAACATATGGACCAGAAGATGATATACAAAATTTGGACAAGAAGACGATATACAATCATATGACCAGAAGATGATATACAGACATTTGGACCAGAAGATGATATACAAACAGATGGACCAGACGATGATATAGTACAATCATATGGACCAGAATATGATATATAAACATATGGACCAGACGATGATATACAAACATATGGACCAGACGATAATATACAAGCATTTACGCGGGCGGGGGGACGGACGGACAGACAGACAGATAGATAGAAAAATAGATAGATAGATAGATAGATAGATAGATAGATAGATAGATAGATAGATAGATAGATAGATAGATAGATAGATAGATAGATAGATAGATAGATAGATAGATAGATAGATAGATAGATAGATAGATAGATAGATAGATAGATAGATAGATAGATAGATAGATAGATTACCGTTTATTGATCTATTTACGTAATAATATACGTATTTATTTATCAACAATTCAGTCATTCTTTCTTAATCTCTCTTCGTCTATTTAAATGTGCGTCTGCTTGTCTGCCAGACTGTCTTTGCTGATATCAAAAATAGATACCATTTACAAAACCAGTGTACGAGCGCAAGAGGGGGGCGGTGAGAATCATGTTTACATTCATGTTACTTTGTAGAAATATTTTAATCGTTTGCTAAATCTTTGTTTACTTTTGTCCGGCATCCCTTATGACGTCAGCAACAGCAAAAACCTAATATTTACCCTCCCGTCGTGACAGCAAGATTCCAACAGATCTTCAAACCTCAACAGTGTAAACTTTTTTCGCGTTATAAAAATTACGAGTTTTAATACACATCTGAGCTGGCTTTGTTCAAAATTTAGTATTTACGTAACAAAAGATTGCATGTATGACTGTTGTTCAGATGCTACAGTTGGCTATAACTGATGTTTTGGTGAAACACGTTCCTCAGCATGAGAGAGGGAATAATGCTTGATAAAAAGTATACTAATAAAGTTAAAGTTAGTTGCTTATCCTTTACATGACGTGGCAATCAACCCCAGCGTTTATTGGCTGTTTTGTGATTTTTCTAGGCAATTTTTACGTTCAGTAGTTTGCCATTGCTTTCTGAACGGTACAGTATACTAATGTAATAATAATAATAATCATTACCAATCGGCTCCCCAATGAGCATAGGTGTTCAACTAATTCGTGCAAAGTCCTCGTGTTATGTGCCATCCGCTCAGTGTCTTTCCGTGTATTTTTTAATTCCTTTCATTCATATCAACTGTTTTCTTGTCCATGTGTATTTCGGTTGTGTTCTACCTCTTTTTTCATGGAGATTCCAGAGACAGGACTACCTTGTAATGCTATCATTAGGTTTTCCAAGTGTGCGTCCTATTGATTGCTAAGGTCATCTTCTCACCTTTTGTTCCACTGGCACTTGTCTGGATCTTTGCATCAGATTCACATTGATGATCTTAGCATACAGTTGTAATCCTTCTATTCTACGCAAGCACCTATTTATGAACATTAAATGCTAATTAAACATTTTAAAAGGCTTAATAAAATTAAGAAACAAACAAAAACAAAAAAAAAAAACAACAGCACAATCACATAACATAGAACAATCCTAAATTTCAAAGAACAAAAATATTCAGTAACGAGTGTTTAGGTAAAACTCCTTTATCGACACTAATTTATGAAAATTATAGAAAACGGGGAAAAAAAATAATAAATCGATCAATCAATATGTTTCACCTGGCTGCGGAGTGCAGGTTATCAATAAAAACACACCCACCCTCTTGTCCTTTGCCATCCGCTCAAGTTCTTTCCATTTCTTGTTTAAACCTTTCTTGTTATTCTCCAGCGTGATTTTGACCTTCCTCTTTTTCTCTTACCATGTGAATTTCAGAACATGAACAGCCTTGTGATGACATCATTAGAATTGGTTATCTTCTTTTCCAACACTAGAGTCTTCGCTTCGCCTCTTGTTCCACTGGTGTTTTTGCGGTAAATAAATAAATAGAAGGTTTTTCCCAATAATAATAATAATAATAAATACGTAAAAATATTTTAAAATATTTAACAAATATTAGTGAAGCAGGTAAACCTAATGCTCAAACAGTTACCAGTCACTCAAAGAACATTCAAACGAAATAACGTTACTTATCAAAAACAAATATGAACGTTTTTTTATACTCTATCCGCCCATTTTCAGTATCATGCAACATCACTAATGAAAATATTTGGAGAAATATGATAGTCAACGCCTACCATGATGATAATAACAGCTGGAACTATTACCTTACACCAGCTGTTTTCAACCAGTGTTTCTCATCCTCATGGGTTCCGCGAGACAAAGTGGAATGAATAAATAAAATTGTTAAAATATCGTGACAAAAAATGTAGATGTCATTCATATTTAGGATTATATTTATTTGCATATGTATGTTCATTTCGTGTTGTATCGAACAATATCATATTCATATAATAATTGACTACAAGTCTGTGAATGTATGTATAACCAGTAACACTCTTTATTTTTATTTAAATTTTAAAGGGCAGACTTCCATTTGAGTAATAGTAATACCAAAGAGATACATAGAGAAGAGATGTAATGGTAAGAATTTTACCTTAGTAGAATTGCGTCGTTTTGGTTCCGCTGGCCGTGAACAATTATTTTTGGGGTTCCGGCTTGGTAAAGATGGTAAAGATGTTGAGAACCCCTGCTTTACACAAACAACGCCTACTGCATCTTCAGTGCTCTGACACCTGCATTCTCAAGTACCTGTACTGACACACCGTCCCAACATTTGGTTATTTTTTATGTATCTGTTATTACTAAAATAAATAAGACATTTAATGTTTCATTTACTTCAACCGCCAGTAATTTAAAGTATATAAATCTATATTTAATAGCATTTACAAGTTATAATGATTTTCCATACGGAGGTGAGTCGTGGACAAGTAGAAGATAAGCAGCAAAATCCGGGCGGCCACAAAGACGAGGTTTTACAGAAGGTAAACAGGTAAAGACAGTCAAATATCAGATGGGACCCGAAGATGCAGTAATAGAGAATGCAGTCAGCGACCCATAGCTTGACTGCTTGCATCAGGGTCAGCGAACCAGAGCTGACCAAGACACTACTCCATCTCCGCGTGGTGGCCCTGGAAACAGGCTGCATCACTGCAGTCTGGCTGAGAGAGTAGGGATCGCAGAGGGAAGGCAAACCCGGTCCCAAAGAATGCCGTGCTGAAGTCGGATGTGTCGACCGAAATGTGCAGATATCACAGCTCCGGCGTAAACAGACACAACGCAACCAACGTCCTTTTCAGGACGAACGAGGAAGAAGAGGAAGAAGAAGAAATATCAGATACTGCCGTAGTGGAATGAAGTGTTAAGAATTTCACAATACTAGATCTCAGCTTTATGAGATGGGTTGGGTGTACTGAGAGTGTTCTATGAATGTTGAGAATACCACGAACAGCTGAAACAGAAGTACTGAGAATGTTCTATCAATGTTGAGAATACCAGGGACAGCTAAAAAAGAGGTTCTGATAATGTTCTATAAATGCTGAGAATACCACAGACAGCTAAAAACTTCTGATAAGAAGCATAAAAGACTGCAGTGTGTGATTCAAGAACCACCTCAGCTATTCGCCGCATAGTAGCATTGTGGCTACCTGTATAGATGATTTACGTATCTAGGACATTAACACCTGATGTTTGACGAGAAGCGTCTGTATTGAAAGGACCTGAATTAGATAAGTACTCATTACTTTCGGAACAAGGCCAAGAAGTCACCAATTACCCGAAAAGATGACCAAGGACATTGACATCTTTTAATTTTCTTAACTTGTGATTTGTGTAAACACATATCTGCAGTCTTCACCAAACTTCTATTTTCATTAATAAATGTACAGATATATTTTATAAATCGCAGTTGATTGATTTCGTTTAAATTGTAATTCTGTTTGAAATTGTGTTATTGTGTGGAAATTAAGAGAATTATTTAATATTTAAATTGGTAGGGATAATTAACGAGCTGTATTTCACACCAACTATTACTAGAGACACCCTTGGAGCATAGTATAGGTCTAGGTGGAAGGTAACTTACTTCACAGCTCTCTTCTACTGCTTACCATGTAGGACTGTGCAGTTAACTACCTGACTCGTCTTGTACCATCCCTACCACCAGTTCACCAGCTCACGTCTCCATTTCTGGGAACTATAAATATTTTATATCTAACATTTACCTCGTCACAACGGCTAAAGATTCATAATTTTCCACAGCAGTAAACCACGACAGTGAAATCTGTCCAGCTGTTTCATAAACCATGTCCAAGATGCAGCGTCCTACAAATTTCACATTGTAGGTCCTATGAAGATGAAAATGCTTTTAGCTCAATATTGGGACATAGTTTTTGTAATAATAAAGTGCTGAACACAGTATCGTCCCATGTGGGCATGTAATGTGGCAATCAAAGCGTTGAATACCACACAGTCCAAATTTGAGAACTTATTCAAACTGCTTAATATTTTATATTTAAGAGTTTTGCCTCTTTCTGGCGAGGAGCCCCACGTTCAACCTAAACACGAGGTCGGTTTTTAAAAATATTTTTTAATCTTTTTTTCTTTTTCATTTATATTTAGGCGAATGTCGAAATTTCACTTTGACTTTGCCGGCTAATGCACTGTCTTAAACAGATTGAATTTTTAAAATTTGTTTCTTTACATGCAATTAGCTTTTAATAAAATTGTTTTTTAAACAAATGAGATTTAATATCTGTGAATAAAATATTGTTTTATGTACTATTTGCTTTTATAAACAATTTAAAATATAAATCTCTGCTTTTATACATTAAATTGTGTTCTGAAAGCCTAATTTATTAATTTTTTTGTAATATTAATTTTTATTTTTATAACTAAGATTTAAGTCTCCCTTAAAACTAACGTTTCACGTTAAATACGCATCACTGATTTACGCGCGATAGTTTGGGCGTTGACTTCCAAGCCGCAAATCTGATTATAAAATTGAATCGTGTATGTGTTTCTCACGTGTTTGTAATGAGCGTTCGTTCATAGAGGTTACCTGAGATATCTGCGAAAGTGAAACATAAATTTAATTTTATTGTTAAGTCTAATGTTTATCTTATGTTGTTAACATTACTTTGATATAGTGGATAAGTAAAAGGCTAGCAGCGAACGAAGTGGGGCAGTCTGTTTTCAGGCAAAGCGGTCAGTCTTACTGCCCCAAGTATTTGCAGAAATAATGACCATGATGGAAGAGCTTCTACAAATACGACTGTAATGCTGCGAATAGCCTGAAAGTTGCTGCAAAAATTAGCCCTCTAACCTAACCCCCAATCAAATTGTTTTTTAAGTAAAGCACAGAGTTTGTTTCACGGTCATCGACCAGCAAAGAAAAAAAAAATACGACCACTTCGCCTTCAAGTATATTCTTCTCAATCTACTATCATAAGGTCATGCCTGAAGCTAGCAGCCTGGTCATTGTGCAGTTAATCCCTACAGAAAGCACCACTGCTATTATTATGTGCTTTGCTGTAGGCTTCTTGCCGGGGCGGTGTGGAGGGGGATGTGCGGCTACTGCAATGATCATTCCTTGCGTTTTATAGAAAGGAAAGGAAAGAAGAATTATTTTTTTCAGTTGCTACGTGATTGTATACCTTGAAGATACGTGCATTGTCTGTAACTTCTGCTATTGTTTTCTTCCTCGTACACTCTCATACGTCCACTTGAATGTTCTCAAAGAAAGCAGTAGTCAATTTTAGGCTATTTGAATCCCCGTAGAGCTTTTCCACGAAAGGAACTGGCGTCGGCCATATGCGCTTTTTCTGTACCGCATATAAGGGCAGTGGCGTCACTAGGGTTGGTGTCACCCAGTGCGGTAACTCATGGTTTCACCCCCATGGACCTCCTCCCGTACCAGGCCATACAGAATCCTTACTAATGTTTTTTTGTACTAATGTTACTCGTAAATCGTAATTCCCGTATATCACTGAATGTAATGGCAGTTGTAGTGACATAAACAACTGTCGTGTGGTGAGTATTGAGGCAACTACGACAGTAGTTTTTGCCAGGAATAGCCTATGAGATAGAAGGTAGAAGGTCTCTAGAAATCGGCTCGTTAAGAAAGAATAAAGACCTATTCGAGATAGGGACAAGAAGAAGGGAATGCGAATGCTTTCCACTGGACAGTGTTTTCTGGTTAATTATGGAAAGAGTTCTGTTTCCCCACGACCTTAGCTTCTGCCCTTAGATCCCGTAACAGAAAAAGCCCCCAACCTCATCTGAGTGTAGAAATGTTCCTATATATAAATATTTAACACCGACAGCACGAGTGATACATTAACAAACTAGATAATGATCAAACGATTATTGGGTTTATTAATTAAATATCTACACATATAGGGTTAGTAATGGTTAGAACGTGATGATGGTAGAAGACGATTCACACTGTCGTAGATTTTAACAGATAGGTAATAGATGTTTATAGTCCTGTCTGAGCAGAGGTGATAGTGATAACTATGTGAGAGTAAGGTGGAAGAAATAGTTTTTTTTATCACGAGGTGAAAGTGTAAGAGAAGAACAGTCTCTGGGTTGAATAAATTCTCTAATCCCGCCTACCTGTACGACTAAATTTAAATCAGACGCACTTTCTCTCCTTGTATAAAATACAAGTTACACTGCACCTACATGCACACAATTCTGTGACAAATACGCCAAACGTGAAAACAAACTATGGATAACATATATGGACAGGGGTTGACCAACACAATAACTTAAGGTTTATTAAGTTTATTTATCACTAGAATTTTACAACATAAATCATATACATCAATAGATCATGGTTTACAGACAAAATGAAAATTAATAAAATAGGTTTTCCCCTCTGGTAATGTCACCGTTCACTTTGCTAGGAGCATTATAAAATGCTCAAGCAGGAATTATAAGCGGTGATTTGGTTTTGGTTAAGAGGGAAGGTATAAAAAAATGGTTTAAGAAATAAGAATAGATTTGAATAAAGACTATTTGTCTTGCTAAAAGGGAAATAAGATGAGTGAAATCATGCTTTGATCAAAGGGAGAAGACTCTAATTATTAAAGTCAGGGGAGGAAAGTGCTTAATTACACATAAGTAGATTTGGTGAGTTGGTAATTATGGTTTAGAAAATGTACATATAAGAATTGTATAGCAAGCTTTAGAGAAGACAATATAAGGTTAAGTCAAATATGCAAAGGGAGACAATGGGTAATTACCTCCCTTATATGATTAAGTGAGTTGAGAGGAAAAAAAATATGCACGTGAAAAGTTTACCAGGACAACGGATGACACTTCACTGAGTTGTTTACACAGCGGATAAGCGTGAACATATTTCAGCTGAGCGAAGAATAGGAGGAACCAATGAATTTACAGTAAACAAGGACAGATCAGCTGATAATGATTTTATAGAGGAGAACCCATTTAGACGCGCTGTCGAGCGGTCGCATTTTCGCAGGAGCAGTCCTAGTTTAGGTCGTAGAGTGGCAGGAATGTGTATTCTGCCAGGCTCAAGTTTAATTTCTGTGGGAAACAGAATGAATACTTCTGAAGAATCCTATAGACCTAGTTAGAGTAGTAGAATCTATTCACATATGAAAGACAGAACGGTGTTTAAAATATAGGTTTAGAGATAAGAGGTGATAGTAAGAAATATGAGTGTTGTGTGAGGATTCTGTGCAACCAGAGTAAGTAGGTCCTTTGACTCATAACTTTTGATAGACATTGAATAGAATGATTTCAGAAGTTGAAACAAAGTATTACAAGGTTAACGACGCTTACAACTAGGTGAGCGCAGAATAATGAGAAACGAAGCTGAAGCTATAAAATTGACTATGAGGTGAATAAACTGAGACTAAGTAGGCAGCTGAGGAGATTTTACAGAAGAACAGGGACTTAATAGCCGTGTTGGGCTATTGTATAATGAACTTTGCAACATCGACTGCTACAAGTAAGATGAGTAAGCAATTGAAGGCTGATTGTATTTACAGGATGAAACATGCGCTCTCTAGCAGGTATAAGTATGAGGATATCGCAACAGGTGTACCCAATGAATTGATTTGCATATATGAATTTTTAGATGATGGTATTTGATTAAATTGAGTAAAAATTGACAGGATTAGTAGACAAAAGAAACCAACTCAGGAAAGAGTTGATGAAAGGCTTGGGAGAAGCCAGAATAAATAGAAAAGCCTTAAGGGAAGAAAATATGTATAAACCATACCTGAATATGTTCTCAGGCAGAGAGCTATAACTATATATATATATATATAGGTATGTGAGTGTGCCCAGAAGGAATGGGACATACAAGAGGCAGTTAGGAAATGTTTGTACCTGGAATTTGTACCACATGCCTCCTGTTATGATGGAATTTTTGATGTAAATAAATCACTTGTTTTGATGGAACACTTCTCAAGTTGGGTTAGCTCTCTAAAAGGTTGTTGAGTGCTTGAGTAAACAAGATAACAGGCATAAGGGGATAACTGCTATACGAAGCTGTCACTTAAGTAACATCATAAGAAGGGATGGAACGAGTTTAGGTTGGAAGTTTGAGAAGATATCATCCAGGAATTAATAACTCTGGCGGTGAGGGCCAGTATTAAGATATACTCTTACTTGGAAGATAGGTCAATGGACCAAATTGACAAATAGAAGGTAGACAACTAGGCCTGCCCCAGTCACCTAGTTTACTTTAAAAGAAGAATCAACACACCGACACTGTCAAATATTATTAATTGATGTCGTGACCAGTCCCAAGATATATAAAGGGACCACTGGGACACATATTATTAATTGATGTCGTGACCAGTCCTCACTTCATAAACCAACACTGCGACATATTATTAATTGGCGCCGTGACCAACCCTTCTTAAAGTGACATGGCTACATCACAAGGAGAGATGGAGTATCAACACCAACAAAACTACAACAACTCACGACGGAATGGTTATAACAAACACTGGGACACTTTGAACAAGAGAGCACAGAGAATAACATTAAGAAATTTTATCAATGAAATTAAAACCAGACAGTTATGGGAGTTTAAAAACATAACATCAAACAACGGTCAAGTTGGCCTCCTCACAACAGAAGATGGATGGAGAGCACACATCGGGCAAATCAAATCAGGGAAGAAACATCACAGAATACCAACAAGAACAAATACAAAGATATTAACAGAAATGACAACAAGTCCACAAGCAGTCCAGAAAAGACACGTTACTAGAATAGAGCCTCAGACAGAGAATGTCGCAGTACAAACGGATTGCAAGTTTAAGAAGAGTCTAATCCCAGTCAGCATAAAGTCAAAACAAGTTACAAATGTCGCAGTACAAACAGATGACTTACCTGATTCGAACAACACTGAAATGGTCGATAAAATAGAGAAGCTGACATCTAAAGAAAGAAGTAGTGAGATAACAGAAGTAGAAGACATTTATTGTGATGCACCGTGCGAATTTATTGATAGCAAATTTGAGCAGCTGAGAATGGTCAATAATACAGACAAGATGACATCGGAAGAAAGTTATATGAAGAATGACAGTACAATTATAACGCCAGATACATTCTTGTCGATGCTATGGAGTCAAAAACAGGCACGTAAGAAAGATAAACAGTGCAGAAAAGCCCATCAAGCAATTGTTAATATTTCAGAACTAGAAACTGCTGATGAGATGCTGAACAGTCTAGTGTCAAAAGGAATCGGTGTTCTACAAGACATAAAGACATTACTTCTTCAGATGGGAAAGTCAAGTCTAAGTAACATTCAAGATCAAGTGCAAGATAAGAAACAAGATGTCACATGCAAGAATCCAGAAAGAACTGACCTGAATGCGCAAAGTCATATACCTGTTCTAGAGCTGAAGCAAGTTACAGCATCAGCACAGATAGATTCGGCAACACAGACGGAGAATACAGCTACAATTTCGGCAACACAGACAGAGAATACAGCATCAGCACAGATAGATTTAGCAACGCAAACAGACAATAGAGTTGCAAATTCAGCAACACAAACAGATGTTGATCTTAACGCTGACGCATCTAGCAGGCATGTGGGAACAGCAGTGGAAAGGAGTTCAGTCAAAATAGGTCCACAAGAAGTACAAGATATAAACACAACAATTAGAAAGCGTGAAGTAGATAGGAGAGTACACAGGGTTAACAGCGGTCCGGAAAAGAAGAAAATTATCAAGGTACCTAATCCAAGTGAACAGGAGTTAAAGACAGCAATAAAAGACATACTGGAGGGAGTTAGTCTTCACACAGTAGTACTAGTTAATATACGGTCATGTCTAGAGAGAAAGCTTGATACAGACTTATCGGGAAGACAAGATGAACTTCGCAGACTTGTGGAGAGAGTATTGGAAGAACTTGAGCGCTGGCATGTCAAGATCAGAGATAGCAACTACTTCTCAGACTCATCATCAAGTTATTCAGACAGTGTATCGTCAGATGAAGATAGAATTATAGACTCCGACGAAAATGCAGAAGGACACTCGTCGGTCGAGTTTAGGTATGCAACGGACGAAGAAGGCCATAGATATTATGGGCCGATATATAAGAAAAGTCATCCTGGATGTACAAATCAGATAAAGAAATTTACCAAGAAGTCCCAACCAAGCATAAATGAGTTAAAAGAAACAATAAGACGCAACATAAGAGGAAGCGACCCCAACATCTTGTCAATAAAGTCGGTGCACAGAGTGTTAGAATTCGAGTTTGATATAGACTTATCACAAAGAGTAAATGAAGTAAGACAGTTGATGAGAGATGTAATCCAAGAGGAGGGTGAAGATACAGTTAAGAAGAAACAAAGACACCTTGTAGAAGAACTTCAGCACAAGAATGACATGACTAAGAAAATGGTAAAAGTGGTTGAACCAAATATGGACGAGTTGAAGAAGGAAATAGAAGTCATCATAGCACAGTCTGGGTTGGACGGGTCACGAGGACAAGTATGGACATTGCTACAAGAAAAGTATCAGACACAATTTCTAAAGAAAAGAAATGAATTAGATATGGTTATAACGAAAATGTTAGATGACACAAACGAGAAGAGATGCAGAGAGCGGGACAAACGTGATCGAATTCAAAGGAGAAATAGAGGAAGAGGCAAATATAGATATTGCTAAGATGATAGCGTTAGAAACGCTTAGAGTCAGAGAGGCCATGATGATGAAGTTTTTAGACATGGTGAATAAGTAAAGAGACAATGGTGTTGAAGTTGATGAATAAGTTAACATAGGAGGAAGCTATGAGAGTAGAGACATAGCATATTAAGAGATACAGATCGAGGGGATTTCCGATCTAAGAGCCGAGACAGGCTAAGACATAGAAGTGATAGTAGAAGGAGAGATACGGATCGACGAGGTTACCGATCCAAGAGCCGAGAAGCTTATAGAAACAGTAGTAGAAACAGAGAAACTACTAAGGATCGAGGGAGATACCGATCTAGTAGTAGAGAGGAGGAGAGAAATAGGAGTATAATTAGAGGTCGCGGTAGCGACATAAAACCTGAGAGGAACTCAGGGAGTGTGAGAAGTTGAAGATAGAGACAAACCGAAGCAAACGATTCATGAGTAAGTGAGATAAGGAGATTGGGAGATAGTAGCAGGAAGCTATGAGAGTACAGGCATAGCATATATAATATAAACAACAATATGGCGGCTGCAACTTAGTCTTGAGAAGCCTAAGTATAATTGGTCTATACCGCACATACGAGAGGACTGAGTACACCTGACTAATAGGTTACTGCAGTAGAGGAGAAGAGTAATGGAGATGTAAGACGTACAATTGAGGCCGTGGTAGTACGGCGAGAAAATTTTTGTGAAAAGTCGTTGTGACGACGGAAATAGTAAGTCGTGGTGACGACGGCAGAAATACTAGAAACTTAGATTTTTTAATGAAACAGCGGAAGACAGCAACTATGGGATGAAATAAAGCGACAACTACGACTATCAGCTACAAGTTAATCCTAACTTATATGATCAAGTTGGGACATGGAAGATAATAGACTTTTACAATCAGCAAGAAGAAACAGTACAGCGGATTCCAAGCCTTACAGACGAAATACAGAAGCGAGAATCACTTGAGAAGTCTAGCCACACTATACGAAGACAACACATCAATGTTCGCAATGTTAATCACATGGTCACAACCATCATCCCCTATCCCTTCGTCAACCCTAACATATTCCCTGTGACACCTGTCACAACCCCAGTGATCATGTGAAGCGAACAGGTGATGACAGAAGACGATCACATACAGCTTCAGAAGAATCAGCCGAATTGGAATTTTACAGAAGAACATGGTAGTCAGGGACTACAACCGTCAACCTCTAGTCAACACCAGTCTACACATTCTACTTGGGATAGCGAAGATGACAGACCTTTGAAATCAGCAACGAGAAACATAGCCCCCCCACGGTAGCAACTTTACAGAAGAACATGGTAGTCAGGGACTACAACCGTCAACTCCCAGTCAACACCAGTCTACACATTCTACTTGGGATAGCGAAGATGACAGACCTTTGAAATCAGCAACGAGAAACATAGCCCCCCACGGTAGCAACTTTACAGAAGAACATGGTAGTCAGGGACTACAACCGTCAACCTCCAGTAGACACCAGCCTACATACTCTAGCTCGGATAGCGATGACGAACAGTCTTTACAAGTGACGAAAAGTAACATTACTCACCATACCCAGAGTCCTACAGCGAAGCACATAAATAGTAACAAGAATGTCATTAATACGCCTTCAGCACAGGTGGAATCTGAACTTGATGTAACAGAACAAGAAGACAGCGACATAGAGTGTATGGATGATACAACCACCACCGAAATACGCATAGCTACCAAACGCCCTTACCAACCTTCGTCACTAGATTCACCACCAAGAGCGAAATTGCTACGATTACCGCAAGAACATCTACGAACAAGATTCAAAAGAAATCATCGCCAAGTACATAAACCTTCACTAGGTTTCCAACAAAATATAAATATTCGTTCGCCCCCCACCTCCTGCAGAGCGACTATAAACACGACATCGCAATGCATATCAGCTTCGTCACAGTATGACAGTCGCCTCTCCAGCAGAGAGATTACACCGTTGGAACTCGCAAAACAAATCTCCAACTTAGTGTAGTCGTCATAAAGCACTAACCCAGCTATAGTGTTTAATTCGGTACTCTAACCAACATAGTACCTAAAGTTAAGATAGTTAATTGAGTCACACTGTGTTTAGCTTAAGTTGATATTCATATACTGGAGCACGCTTAGACACTTACAGTACTCACTAACTTCTTTAAAGAGAGTCGAGTTGACAAACTAGATTACACATAGTCTTAAGAGTGTGACAAAGTAGATCAAACATATAGCCTTAAGAATGTGACAAAGTGAATTAAAAACATAGTCTTAAGAATGTGACAAAGTAGAGTGAATACATAGAAGTTCATCATTGTGACACAGTAGAGTACACACATATAATCTTATGAATGTGACAAACTAGAATAACTACATATAGTTTTAGGAAACTTAACAGTGTTCTTCCCAAGGTACAAGATGCAGCATACCAGATGATCAACACTGACATTGGTTAAAATATGTATAGTACATTAAATGCATGTTAATTATTATAATGTACCTATTTCAGGCATAAAAGTATTCAGGACCAGAAAAAAAAAAAGAGAAAAGAGAAAAGAAAAGAAGAAGGGAAGTGATCCAGACTCAGTCAAGTGGAGTCTTACTCATGGACATAGGCAAATATTGCACTGAGGATGAACGTCCCCACTTTTTACTGCACTGGTTGTACAGAGATAACAGAAGAAAAAAAAAAACAACTTGGTTGCAGTATTGGTATTATGGGTACTGCTTACTTAAGAGATGATGGTAATGACAGTTATAGGGTCATGACTATATTACTTTTACATCCTAAGGTTAGATATTTTGTTAACCCTGACGTACTACTGCATGTATATATAGGTTTAGACAGAGTTAAGGATTTGACTGATGCATCCAAGACTAGAATCAGTCGGGCACATCAACTCTGACATAGTGACATGTATCTTTCACTATCGCCCCAATACATATGAAGATACTAGTGCATGTATATATAGGTTTAGACAGAGTGAAGGATTTGACTGATGCATCCAAGACTAGAATCAGTCGGGCACATCAACTCTGACATAGTGACATCTTTCACTATCACATTAGGATATTTACTGATGCACCACTAATTAGTTATTTCTGCTTATCTGTCTAGTATAATGGATAAATTACATTAACAGCAGATATTTCAAGACATATAAAGGTACTGACAAACCTCTGTGTCCAGAGGCAGTGACCATGTCGAAAAATAGGAACATGTATATATATATATATATATATAGATAATAAGTGCAGAGCCATGATTTATTTTTTTTTGTTGAGTATTGATGGTATGCCTCAAGCTAAGGTTCAGCAATGAGGTAGCGTTACATTTTGCTTCAAATATTTTTTTGGGGGGGGGAAATTTTTTTAACATGTAGACTTTGAATATGTATACAGGCGCGGTGATAATGGTATGTTAAAGAATAGAATGGGATTGCTAGATGATGGAACACAAATGTCTCCCTATGGGATACATTTGTATGGCCCCGGGTTGTATGTCACCGTTCACTTTGCTAGGAGCATTATAAAATGCTCAAGCAGGAATTATAAGCGGTGATTTGGTTTTGGTTAAGAGGGAAGGTATGAAAAAATGGTTTAAGAAATAAGAATAGATTTGAATAAAGACTATTTGTCTTGCTAAAAGGGAAATAAGATGAGTGAAATCATGCTTTGATCAAAGGGAGAAGACTCTAATTATTAAAGTCAGGGGAGGAAAGTGCTTAATTACACATAAGTAGATTTGGTGAGTTGGTAATTATGGTTTAGAAAATGTACATATAAGAATTGTATAGCAAGCTTTAGAGAAGACAATATAAGGTTAAGTCAAATATGCAAAGGGAGACAATGGGTAATTACCTCCCTTATATGATTAAGTGAGTTGAGAGGAAAAAAAATATGCACGTGAAAAGTTTACCAGGACAACGGATGACACTTCACTGAGTTGTTTACACAGCGGATAAGCGTGAACATATTTCAGCTGAGCGAAGAATAGGAGGAACCAATGAATTTACAGTAAACAAGGACAGATCAGCTGATAATGATTTTATAGAGGAGAACCCATTTAGACGCGCTGTCGAGCGGTCGCATTTTCGCAGGAGCAGTCCTAGTTAAGGACGTAGAGTGGCAGGAATGTGTATTCTGCCAGGCTCAAGTTTAATTTCTGTGGGAAACAGAATGAATACTTCTGAAGAATCCTATAGACCTAGTTAGAGTAGTAGAATCTATTCACATATGAAAGACAGAACGGTGTTTAAAATATAGGTTTAGAGATAAGAGGTGATAGTAAGAAATATGAGTGTTGTGAGGATTCTGTGCAACCAGAGTAAGTAGGTCCTTTGACTCATAACTTTTGATAGACATTGAATAGAATGATTTCAGAAGTTGAAACAAAGTATTACAAGGTTAACGACGCTTACAACTAGGTGAGCGCAGAATAATGAGAAACGAAGCTGAAGCTACAAAATTGACTATGAGGTGAATAAACTGAGACTAAGTAGGCAGCTGAGGAGATTTTACAGAAGAACAGGGACTTAATAGCCGTGTTGGGCTATTGTATAATGAACTTTGCAACATCGACTGCTACAAGTAAGATGAGTAAGCAATTGAAGGCTGATTGTATTTACAGGATGAAACATGCGCTCTCTAGCAGGTATAAGTATGAGGATATCGCAACAGGTGTACCCAATGTATTGATTTGCATATATGAATTTTTAGATGATGGTATTTGATTAAATTGAGTCAAAATTGACAGGATTAGTAGACAAAAGAAACCAACTCAGGAAAGAGTTGATGAAAGGCTTGGGAGAAGCCAGAATAAATAGAAAAGCCTTAAGGGAAGAAAATATGTATAAACCATACCTGAATATGTTCTCAGGCAGAGAGCTATAACTATATATATATATAGGTATGTGAGTGTGCCCAGAAGGAATGGGACATACAAGAGGCAGTTAGGAAATGTTTGTACCTGGAATTTGTACCACATGCCTCCTGTTATGATGGAATTTTTGATGTAAATAAATCACTTGTTTTGATGGAACACTTCTCAAGTTGGGTTAGCTCTCTAAAAGGTTGTTGAGTGCTTGAGTAAACAAGATAACAGGCATAAGGGGATAACTGCTATACGAAGCTGTCACTTAAGTAACATCATAAGAAGGGATGGAACGAGTTTAGGTTGGAAGTTTGAGAAGATATCATCCAGGAATTAATAACTCTGGCGGTGAGGGCCAGTATTAAGATATACTCTTACTTGGAAGATAGGTCAATGGACCAAATTGACAAATAGAAGGTAGACAACTAGGCCTGCCCCAGTCACCTAGTTTACTTTAAAAGAAGAATCAACACACCGACACTGTCACATATTATTAATTGATGTCGTGACCAGTCCCAAGATATATAAAGGGACCACTGGGACACATATTATTAATTGATGTCGTGACCAGTCCTCACTTCATAAACCAACACTGCGACAGTAAAGGAAAAGAAAAAGAAGATCCCAACAGAGGTTAATTAACCCGAACGCTCAAAAGTTAACAATAAGTGTATGGAATAGTCATTAAAGAAACAAAGAACAAGTTCCTAATTAATCTATCCCGTAAATACTCAGGTTAATGAGAACAAAAAAGAAAAAGATTTGTATGATAGTGGTAACAACATAAAATTATGTTACTCTCTTGCAGTTCATTCAATCCTTCATACTTGTGGCCACATTCATATTCGCTTACCCAATAGTTGTCGAAGGCATTCCGTGGAAATAAACACTAAGTAATAGGACTACTCAGTGTCATATTAAGTTTTTGCCAAATCCAGCCCCAGACTCGCCGTAGTTGCGGACTGCAAATTGCACGTGAGTCGCTGGAGTTGGTGATTTAATCTTTTCATGGATAAAATACGGTATCTCTGCCTTCATTTGGTTGGAGTAAGGTTCATACGTGGTGATCGCCGACATAGGATGAATAATACATATATATATATTCTGGGTTGTCTAGCCTCTGGTTGCTGAGATACTATGTTAAGTTACACAAATGTTGCTGACAATATATGTTGCCACACAGCTGGCTGATGAGATTGATATTAATGAAATCTGGTAATAGTTCTGGTCCAGTTAATATTATAATTTAATGGTTCTATTCTGGTTTCTCTCATGAAAATGAGGGAAAATGGACCGCACAGGCCACAGCAAGAAGCTCATCAATATTAAATATCCCTGGATGCTTATAGATTATAAGACTCTAAGAACGTAAGTTCATATGGCCATAAGACCGTTAGACCGCTAGTTCGCAGGTTTTGACCAGCTTATATTTTAGGAAAGGAATACAAACATTTAACCATAATAACAATAATAGATCTAACACGTGTTAAGGTAAGACTTCTTCACCATTCCGTTATAAATTAGATTTAAAACACAAATGTCTAGCTTATCCTATCGTTTTAACGCGTGATATGAACACTAGTCATTTATAAAATTACATAAAAATGGATAGAAGTAAATAATATATACCGTCAGTAGACAGTTATTTAATGTATGTACTAGTCAATTTAAAACATCTCTTACTGGGAAATAGCGAGTAATTAAATTTACTTTACAGCTGGAAAAATTTGCTATAAGTTATTTAATTATGCTGTTCATTTAACGCAGAAAATACCAGTGAAATATAAATGAAAACTTTAAACACACCAAATCAATTAAAGGCTAGTATATAAATTACCGCAACAGAGAAATGAAACACTCCACGAAATCTAATAATTCACTCTTGTACGAGAGATCTAGGATAACGAACTAGGGAATTCAGAAAAATCTCTGAGCAACTGATAAAGACTATAGGAGAGACAAGGTATATATTCATAGATTTCGTTCTTTTCGCTTCTTAATGCGAAAGGTCACACCTACGTTGTGGTGAAAAATTCTAATCCGCATATATAAATTAGAAAATAAATGTAAAGCCTAACGAAGTAATTCAATAGAAAGAAAGAAGAATGGTAAAAGATCAGTGCGGTCACAATAGCGTACGCCTGTGTTGTAGAACGCCATAATGGCTGAACAAGAAAACCCCTTTTTTCTGCTCCGTCTGCATAAACTACACGCGTGTCTAAAAATAAAACGGATACTGTGTTTCTTAGAAAACCTTGAGATATGAAAACTGCTTAATGACCTAGATATAATACTACATTAATGTCATTATAACACACTACGTTAACCTAAAAGACAGACGGGCTTAGAAGAGAGAGAGAGATGCACGGAGGAACGCAGACAATACTACCACGTCGTCTCGCGATTAAAAAGTGAACGCCAATCCCATGCGAAAGGCATGAAGACCTGATTTTTCAAATAAACAGTGATAAAAAACACTACCAATACGAGGTTAGGTTTTGAAAACAGGTTTAAAATCTTATTGGGAAACCTGACATTAGTCTGACAGTACAGAAGACATCCTATGATAAAGAAGTGAACGGGTGGTAAAAAAACAAATACACGACTATCCTATAATAATACATATTTTGAACGAAGCCACTTAGCCCCATTAAACTTATATATTTGTGTGCCTTAGGACTTGCTGACAAAGAATATGTTATGTGTTACGCAAATAGGCTAGTAATTAACAAATTTTAGCCAAAATACTATAGTGGGGTTGTCTGACAGCACAAGATCATATTTGCTCATAATGGCATGTTTGGAAAACACTGCTTTAGGGGAAATGAGGCCAACAAGTTAGATACGTTTTGATTGGCTGTAGTAATATGTAAGGCGAAACCTTATTAGTCGAACTACAATGATAGGAAACTCTTTACAGAGCGATACAACAGGAAGCAATCTGATCATCAGAAGAAGTCCCCCCGTCCGACAAGTGTTTCGGCCCTATATACTCCTTTACACTCTAAGGGGGGCGGGCCCACTTGGGTCATGACTCCCAAGCGTCTCAGCTTCCTGTTGTCTTGCATCAAAAATGAACCCATTTCACTTATGGTAGCAACTTTAAATTCCACAACTCCGCCAGCCGTGGAGGCAATTGTGAAAGTAACAAATACTATTATGGTGGTTAATGGCAACATGTAGGATGGGTACAAATTGTTCAAAGGCTTTTGTAAACATGGTCTCATTGGTTAGAGCGTTTGATATAGTCAAATAGAAGCGTCAGTTCAGGGCCAGTTTTGAAAATACATTTTGTGAGAAGCAAGTGCGTTGAGAGCAAGCTAATATTTTTCTAAATAAAAGCCTTGGATAAGGCAGATCGAAATTATATATGTGTGTGTATGATATGAAAATTGAATATGAAATGATAAATTGTGTCTGTATGTGTGTGGTTCAGTAGCAAACAGAAGGCAAAGCCTTGATATTGCTCCACCATGTAAAAGCTTGTCAGAGAGGAGTATACATGCATAGGCATATATGGGATTGCCAAATAGTAACATGAAACCTATCCTATTGTATAGAAGGAATTAACGCTGGAATTGCAGAGGCGTTGTAACCATTAGAGAGAGGAATACTGGTGTATATTGTCACATGAGAAGCTAGCAGTTGGCCTGCAGCGCTGAACTCTGTGTTTGTAATGTCCTGTACTTCAGTGTGGAAATAGATTATATATATTAGTTCTGAAGAAGGAGGTACAACCTTCTTATTTCAGGGACCGTGGTACTGAAGTATTAGAGCAGCACCTGGTCTGAGTTTTGCTGGATCCAGAGGGCTGGCAGCAGACTCCTTGTCCAAGATATCGACCAGTGGTGTATTTCAAGATAACTGAGAAGCAAGCGAGCAGAGGAGACAGTTTTCCTGCCGCCGACACCTAAGTTAAGAATTCATCAGCCAGAGCAGCTCACCCTTGTATAACCCACCCTAAAATTGACTGTAATATTAAATCAAGAGGGACAGTTATTGTTTACAAATAAAAGAAACTGTGATCCCTTCAATATTATTTCCACCAGTAACAAACACAAGAAGTCGTGATGACAAACAACAACCTAGCTTCAAAAGCCAGTATTACCTCATAAGACTACATCACAGCCCTACACACATATTGTAATAATATTAAATTTCAGGACAAAGATCCTTTGTATAAATTTTGTACATACACATTGTGTTTACATTTGATTGTGATTCCTGATTCACTCTGTAGTTGGATCAGGATATCTATTATTGAAAGAAATTAATACATAATTTAAAAGTAACACTTGACTTACTTAAGCTAGTCTTCTAGAGTGTTATATGTATGTGCTTGTTATAGTGTTGTAAAGTGTTGTGAATCTTAATTAAAGTGTTTATCTGTCTGTTGGTTGTTGTGAACTTACACTTCATCACTATCATAACCCTAGACATTCAACGTAGTCATCACAATATTCCAGAATAAGTCTGACTGAGGTCTAAATGTGGTAGCAAAGTAAGGTCATCTGTAACACACCACACTTATTAGATACAGATACCTTCACAGCTGGTCTCAGTCAGTACACTAAGTCCCCTATAAGTATTTATATAATCCCAACTTACCACATATATTGGGGGCTCGTCCGGGATTTTGAATCCTCTCCTATTACATATATTGGGGGTAATTCACTTCAGGGAATAATAAAAATTTAAAAGGTATTCTTGGGTGGTAAATAAATAAGGTTGAGCTCTCAGTGCTTGTGGTTGTCCTTAGTTTAATTAGTCATAGATAAAATTGTTTAGTCAAACATTGTATACATTTGCCTATTAGAAAATGGCGGACCTGGCAAAGTTTCGATCTGCTGCTATGCAGGCTGCTAAAGAGTTGGGAATGGACGGGCAGGTTATGATTGCCTATGTCACTACTGAATGTGACAAATTTATTGAACGTGAAGAAAGAAAATTAGAATCTGAAAGATTAGAAAAAGAGGCTGAAAGAAAGTTAGAGGCAGAAAAAGAAATTAAGAAGTTACAATTGGAGGCTGAGGCTAAGAAGTTACAATTGGAGGCTGAGGCTAAGAAGTTACAATTGGAGGCTGAGGCTAAAAAGTTACAATTGGAAGCAGAGGAAAGAAGGCAAGCTACAGAAAGAGAAGAAAAGAGATTGGCTGCTGAAAGGGAAAACAAGCGATTGGCTGCAGAGAGGGAAGCAAAAGATAAGAGATTACAGAGGGAGCACGAGTTACGACTAAGGGAGTTGGAATTTCAAGGCCATGCTCCTGAAAATGGTGCCAGTCCTTTTACCTCTGATGCCACTGCTAGTCAGGGAGCCTCAACCTCAGCTATGAGTTTTAATTTAGATCATTTTGTTGAGAAAGACGATGATATTGAGAGCTATCTAAATAGATATGAACTATTAGCTACCACGTATGGGTTAGAGAGAGAAAGGTGGAGCTTAAAGTTATCACAAGGGCTTCGTGGTACAGCTTATGACGTTTTTGCCAAAATGAGCAGAGATGATCAAGACAATTATGACATGTTAAAGCAGGCTCTGTTGCTAAGATATGAAAAGAATGGAGAATTTTATAGAAAAAAATTTAGGAATGCTAAACTACTGTCAGGTGAGACATATCACCAGTTCTCTACACGGTTAGAGACATACTTGGAGAAATGGACGGCTCTGGGGAAAACCCAAGATCTTAAGGAAATGATCCTTATAGAACAACTAAGAGAATCCATGGCTCCAGACCTGAGAAAGTTTCTCATGGAACAAGGTGCAGAGAGGCTGGGTGAGTTACTAAATGTTGCTGAAAGATATCAGGCAGCTCAAGCAGAGGTAACAGGTAATAAAAAGAAACAGGTAGACAATTTTAAGGCACCACAAAACTTTAATAAGTTTGATCATAGAGAGCATAACAAAGGTAAGCACCAGTTTGATAGGCCACGGTATGAAAATAAAAATAAAACCCCACAATTCGATGAAAGGAAATTTGATGAAAGAAAATCTTTCAACCAAGGAAGGAGGTGGTGTACCAATTGTCGGATGGACAATCATGATACTGACCGTTGTAGAAGGAAACCTGTGTATATGGCCACCCTTCAGGTCAGGTCGACCTCTAGAAAGGAGGAGGATATTCTGATAGATACCACTCCAGAGGAGATGAGGAAGGCGCAGACTGGGGATAAGACCCTCAAGCCTTGTTTTAGAAAATTGTCAATTGTCATACACCTCCAGGAAAAGGAGACTTCTATATGAAGAACAAACTGATATACCGGAAGACCGGAACTAGATCCAAAGGTCAGGGACAGCTGGTGCTTCCTAAAAAGTATAGGGCAGAGTTAATCAGGAGCTTACATGTGAAAAAAGATGGGGACCATGAGAAGATAGGTACCATCATCCAAAAGGTAGCTCAAAATTATTATTGGCCCACGGCAAGGTGGGACATTGAGAATTTTGTAGAAAGGTGTAGCATAGCACATGAGGGAACACCCACAAGTGGGAACATTGATCAGGACCTGGACACGCTACTGGGCAAACGTAGGCCTGACAATAGAAAGAATAATAAAGTAGACCGAGTGGAATGGGAAGCCCCTTTTCACGGACAATCTTCAATTGACTGTTTTACAATGGCCACTATGCAGAGAGTGCAAAAAGATGTCTTACCCCAGGATAATCCGAAAATCCCTCAATCGGACTTATGTAAACTGGAGGAAGAAGATGTAGAGAGGAAATCTCTCATCAAGAATTCTAAGTGGGGAGAGAGCCCCAAGAAAAAAATTGGTAGCGGTCGTTTTGTGCATGATGATTCTGGGAAGAAAAATCATCACTACAGAGCTTCGAGTGGAAAGGACCTGACATGTGCCAGGAGAAATAAGTTTGTGAATTTAAAAGTCCATATGTAGCTCTGTTAAGAACGTGGACTGATGAAAAGGCAGAGGAAAATATTACATCATCATACCAATATGTGAATGAGCTGACCACTCGTTTAAAAACTGGCTGGAAACTTGCCAATGAAAATTTGAGACAAGCCAGGAAAAAACATGCTGCCTATTACAACAATAAAGCTAAAGACAGAGATTTGGCTGTGGGAGTGAAGGTACTGCTTCTTCTACCCGGTAGTCAGAATAAGTTGCAAATTGGATGGCACGGTCCATATACAGTTCTAGAGAATGTATCTAGAACAAATTATAAGATAGATAAGAAGGGGAAAGAAAAAATCTATCATGTGAATCTCCTGAAGAAATATTTGGAAAGAGAAAATCAGGAAGAGACACATTTGTTGACCTTGTCTATTGCAATGGAGATGAAAAAGGAACCACTTTCATCATTTGAATATCCATTACACCCCTGTGAGACAGCGGCACAGGTGAAAATCAGTAAACATTTAACCAAAGATCAGAAGGAGAGAGTGCAACGGGTTCTACATGATCATACAGAGGTGTTAACGGACAGACCGGGGCATACAAACTTATTGGAATATGATATGAAACCTATAGACCCCACACCTGTATGTATGAAGGCATATTCGATTCCTTTCGCTAAGGAGAAAGCCTTGAAGGAAGAGATAGACTATTTGTTGAAGGAAGGAATCATTTCACACAGTGAATCTTCGTATAGTTCCAGTGTGGTACTCTTAAGAAAACCCTCTGGAGAACATAGACTCTGTATAGATTACAGGAGACTGAATGCTATCACAGAAGGTCAGGTGGATCCATTGCCGGATACAAATCAGTTGTTTGCCAGGCTAAATAAAGCTAAATATTTCTCAAAAGTGGATCTGAGCAAAGGATACTATCAGATTCCAGTAAAGCCTGAGGTTAGACCTTATCTAGCTTTTAGTACCTCAGAGGGACACTATGAATTTAACAGATTGCCATTTGGATTGAAGAATGCGCCTAGTGTCTTCTCTAGAATGATGAGAAAATTGTTGGATCCTCTGAATAATCCATGCATCGCAAACTTCATGGATGATATCCTTATAGCGACAGAAACATTTGAGGAACACATTGACTCTCTGAACATGCTGTTTAATCGACTTAGAGAAGCGAATTTGACAGCCCGACCAACCAAATGTTGCGTTGGATGTAAAGAATTGGAATTCTTGGGACACACAGTCCATCAGGGAAACATGACCCCTGACCATAAGAATTTAGAGAAACTAAGAAAAGCCCCGAGGCCACAAACAAAGAAAGACGTGAGATCCTTTGTCTCATTATGTGGTTTCTACCAAAAGTATATCAAAAACTTTAATTCCATATGTGCACCGTTAACTGACTTGACACGCAAGGGAAATCCGGATCGAATTACCTGGACAGCACATTGTGAATTGGCATACCAAGAATTGAAGGAAAAGCTCACAAGCAAATCTATTTTGAAATTACCTGACTTAAGTCAAGAATTCATTGTGAGAACGGATGCAAGTAATATCGATTTGGGCGCGACCCTGTTACAGAAGTCAGATTCACTGGATGGGGAATTAACCCCAGTGGCATATGCTAGCAGAAAGTTGAATAAAGTTGAAAAAAATTAACGCCTGTGTTGTAGAACGCCATAATGGCTGAACAAGAAAACCCCTTTTTTTCTGCTCCGTCTGCATAAACTACACGCGTGTCTAAAAATAAAACGAGAAAAAAAAAAAGAAAACCCTGAGATACGCAAACTGATTAATGACCTAGATATAATACTACATTAATGTCATTATAACACACTACGTTAACCTAAAAGACAGACGGGCTTAGAAGAGAGAGAGAGAGATGCACGGAGGAACGCAGGCAATACTACCACGTCGTCTCGCGATTAAAAAGTGAACGCCAATCCCATGCGAAAGGCATGAAGACCTGATTTTTTCAAATAAACAGTGATAAAAAACACTACCAATACGAGGTTAGGTTTTGAAAACAGGTTTAAAATCTTATTGGGAAACCTGACATTAGTCTGACAGTACAGAAGACATCCTATGATAAAGAAGTGAACGGGTGGTAAAAAAACAAATACACGACTATCCTATAATAATACATATTTTGAACGAAGCCACTTAGCCCCATTAAACTTATATATTTGTGTGCCTTAGGACTTGCTGACAAAGAATATGTTATGTGTTACGCAAATAGGCTAGTAATTAACAAATTTTAGCCAAAATACTATAGTGGGGTTGTCTGACAGCACAAGATCATATTTGCTCATAATGGCATGTTTGGAAAACACTGCTTTAGGGGAAATGAGGCCAACAAGTTAGATACGTTTTGATTGGCTGTAGTAATATGTAAGGCGAAACCTTATTAGTCGAACTACAAATACTATTATGGTGGTTAATGGCAACATGTAGGATGGGTACAAATTGTTCAAAGGCTTTTGTAAACATGGTCTCATTGGTTAGAGCTTTTGATATAGTCAAATAGAAGCGTCAGTTCAGGGCCAGTTTTGAAAATACATTTTGTGAGAAGCAAGTGCGTTGAGAGCAAGCTAATATTTTTCTAAATAAAAGCCTGGGATAAGGCAGATCGAAATTGTGCCAAAATTCATCGCCAGTCAACGTTACTTGTGTATATTTCCATGAATTGTGGTAAGCTAGACATATTTCCTATATATATATATATATATGTGTGTGTGTGTGTATGATATGAAAATTGAATATGAAATGATAAATTGTGTCTGTATGTGTGTGGTTCAGTAGCAAACAGAAGGCAAAGCCTTGATATTGCTCCACCATGTAAAAGCTTGTCAGAGAGGAGTATAAATGCATAGGCATATATGGGATTGCCAAATAGTAACATGAAACCTATCCTATTGTATAGAAGGAATTAACGCTGGAATTGCAGAGGCGTTGTAACCATTAGAGAGAGGAATACTGGTGTATATTGTCACATGAGAAGCTAGCAGTTGGCCTGCAGCGCTGAACTCTGTGTTTGTAATGTCCTGTACTTCAGTGTGGAAATAGATTATATATATTAGTTCGTTGAGAATAATAGTTGAACAAAGTCTGGAATGGAATTCACCACTATACATCGGATTTGTGGACTACGAAAAGACATTTGACAGTGTAGACAGAGAATCACTTTGGAAATTGTTGAGGCGTTATGGAGTTCCCCTGAAGATCATTAATTTAATAAAGAAAACATATGAAGACATGACATGCAGAGTTCTTCACGAAGGACAGCTTACAGAACCGTTTGGGATAAGAACAGGAGTGCGACAGGGATGCCTCTTGTCTCCATTTCTTTTCTTGCTGGCAATAGATTGGGTTATGAGATCATCGACAACACACAACAGAAATGGAATCCAGTGGACTCTGACTAAGCAGTTGGATGATCTGGATTTTGCTGATGACTTGGCTCTTCTGTCCCATAGCCGTAATCAGATGCAGGACAAATTGAAAACACTCGATGAGAGGTCACAGCAATTGGGTCTGAAAATACACAGGGAAAAGACAAAAATAATGCGAATAAATGCAGGTAACGATAACAGGGTTGAACTTGAAGAAACACCAATACAAGATGTAGAATCATACACATATCTTGGCAGTAATATAGACAAAGTTGGAGGGACAGACAGTGATATCAAAATAAGAATACAAAAGGCAAGAGGAACTTTCATTGCATTGGGAAATATATGGAGATCAAGAGAAATAGGACCCAACACGAAAATAAGAATCTTCAACTCAAATGTGAAGTCAGTCCTATTGTATGGCTCAGAGACATGGAGAACAACAAAGACAACAACCAAAAAGCTACAGACTTTCATAAATGGGTGCTTGCGTAGAATAGAGGGATTAAAATGGTATGACAAGGTTACCAACGTGGAACTGATGACAAGAACTAGACAAGTGCCAGTGGAACAAGAAATGAGAAGAAGACGATGGCGATGGATAGGACACACACTGAGGAAACCTGTTGATAGCATTACAAGGCAGTCCTTGTTCTGGAACCCCCAGGGCAAGAGAGGCAGAGGAAGACCAAGAAGTACATGGAGAAGAGAGTTGGAAACAGAGGTGAAAATGATGAGGAGAGCATGGAAAGAACTTGAGATGATGGCACGTGACAGGAGGACTTGGCATGTGTTTGTTGAAGGCCTATGCTCCTTTGGGAGTGGAGGGTTATGAATGAATGAATATTAGTTCTGAAGAAGGAGGTACAACCTTCTTATTTCAGGGACCGTGGTACTGAAGTATTAGAGCAGCACCTGGTCTGAGTTTTGCTGGATCCAGAGGGCTGGCAGCAGACTCCTTGTCCAAGATATCGACCAGTGGTGTATTTCAAGATAACTGAGAAGCAAGCGAGCAGAGGAGACAGTTTTCCTGCCGCCGACACCTAAGTTAAGAATTCATCAGCCAGAGCAGCTCACCCTTGTATAACCCACCCTAAAATTGACTGTAATATTAAATCAAGAGGGACAGTTATTGTTTACAAATAAAAGAAACTGTGATCCCTTCAATATTATTTCCACCAGTAACAAACACAAGAAGTCGTGATGACAAACAACAACCTAGCTTCAAAAGCCAGTATTACCTCATAAGACTACATCACAGCCCTACACACATATTGTAATAATATTAAATTTCAGGACAAAGATCCTTTGTATAAATTTTGTACATACACATTGTGTTTACATTTGATTGTGATTCCTGATTCACTCTGTAGTTGGATCAGGATATCTATTATTGAAAGAAATTAATACATAATTTAAAAGTAACACTTGACTTACTTAAGCTAGTCTTCTAGAGTGTTATATGTATGTGCTTGTTATAGTGTTGTAAAGTGTTGTGAATCTTAATTAAAGTGTTTATCTGTCTGTTGGTTGTTGTGAACTTACACTTCATCACTATCATAACCCTAGACATTCAACGTAGTCATCACAATATTCCAGAATAAGTCTGATTGAGGTCTAAATGTGGTAGCAAAGTAAGGTCATCTGTAACACACCACACGTATTAGATACAGATACCTTCACAGCTGATCTCAGTCAGTACACTAAGTCCCCTATAAGTATTTATATAATCCCAACTTACCACATACGTCCAGGGCTGGGCG
This sequence comes from Oreohelix idahoensis, assembly GCA_024509875.1. Taxonomy (NCBI): domain Eukaryota; kingdom Metazoa; phylum Mollusca; class Gastropoda; order Stylommatophora; family Oreohelicidae; genus Oreohelix; species Oreohelix idahoensis. Next base: position 160,266 of record JAMPIV010013102.1, read on the forward strand.
AATTTGCCGTTCGATTCCTGAATGAAAGGATATTCTGCCACCTCTGCCAACCGAAGATCTCTAGCTTGTCTTTGATTATCTCCGCCTTGCCGAATATCAGCTACGTAAGTTAATTCCCCCTGAACATGTAACAATTCCATGTACGTCTCAGACTGATCGCCTCTTGATTCTTCAAAGAAACTGTTAACGCCTGGCCTCTTGTTAACGCCTGGCCCGCGTGTTTCCCTGATTAAAGAACGATTTCACCATATGCGCACTACGCTCTGTTCCACCGTGTTTAATTGACATACGGCTCACGTTTTAATTGCGATAGAGAATCAGGCGTTCGTGTAGCAAAAAAATATAAACCTAGATGGGGGGGGGGGGGGGGAAGTGGACGGTCACTGCTTTGACTATTTTCATATAAGACACACACAAAACACACAGATGATATATTAATATTGTAGTTAATTAAGCAGTAGTTAATTACGAATGAACTTGTGTAAAGCGACATGATGATGATGTGATATGATACGAGTTACCAAAATGGTGAGTAATCTACACAGTCCACGTGTCTCTAAATGCTTCGCCCGGATAGGATGATTCACATGTATGCATAGAATGTCCCAAGTTGTTATGTGTTATGTCGAGTGGGGTATCTCTAAGTCGAGGACGTTCTGATGAAAACTGTTGTTGTACAGAGAACGTTGACGATATACAATCCGTCTCTGTGAGTATATCTCTGTAGCGTTGATCAACGGTTAACAGTTGTCGTATGAAAATGTCTGTTGTCTAATCTCCGGAGGGTACTGGCCAGACTGGATATCTTCACGAAATCTTCTTGATATGTAGACTCATTATCTTGATTATGTAATCGTGATTCATAAAATATACTTTGGAGTCTGCTTCATTGAATGCACTTAAGAGTGTGTTGCACTTGGTATAAATATGAGATTCAACTTGTTGAGCTCTTTAGCTTGACTTCAGATAGTACGCTTCCGATGGAGCTGAACTTGATATGAGTAATCAACTGTGAGCTTTAGCTTGACTGTTGTAGTAAGCTTTCGAGTGATTTGAACTTGTTATAACTATGTATTGAACTTGTGCGCATGTGATATATGTTGACGAAAAATGCTGCGTCCACTGTTTTTATCGTGGGCGAGAAATATTTCTTTTTTACCGAGGAACGAAGAATGTCCTATGGCGAATTCTGCAAACCAAATGCCGGTTTTGATAACTTATTTCTGGTTAGACGTCAGACACGTAGCGTGTAGACTCAGACTTCTGATGGACTGAAGGCACACAAAAGTCTTCGTAAGTTTTCACACTTAATATATACTGGTTGATTTTCATTTATTCTACATCTCACTCTTGATCTCTATGAGTTCGATTCTGATGATGTTAAATATATTGTGCACGAGAGTGTGTGTGCATGGAAGACTATGATGATGATTCAACAAGCTAGATAAAGGTGAAGTATGAACTATTAAGTACTTCTTATCAGCCTATCATCTTAGAGGAAAATCTTCTGATTTTTTTTAAATTATGTACTAGGAGAATTAATTGAAACTCTACCTTTCGCACATTTAGCTGTGAGGTTAAAATAAATAAAGAATAAGAAAAAGTATTAATAATCTGTATAAGATCTACTAACCTTCTTTTCCCCTCGCAAAATCCATTAAGAACACAATTCACCACAGATATTAATTATTTTATCCACTCTGAATAAACACGTGTATTTAGGCTAGGCGTTTAGGGATTTCTCTTTACACCACAATGTTGAAAACTGCACTGATCTCTAACGAGCTGTGCAGTAGAATATATCACTGGTTTAGCCAATGTGTCCGAGATAATCTAACTCCTCCCCTCAGGCGTGCATCTTGCAACCCAGACCTAGGATCTCTCATGTCTCCTGTCAGTCTATCAGTGGGTTGGGCAATTCGCCACCCCCTTTCGTTCGCATGGCCTCTCAGTCTTGGTCAGACCACCCGGTGTTTGCTGATTGGTCGGCCAGAAAAACTCACTGGTCCACCAACTGTCACAAAACTCGCTGTCCATTGTCGCCCACGTGTAAATTTTCTGTCATCCTTTGTAAAACAGCTCTCTGTATTCTCGATAACTAGTTCCTTTATTGTGCCGGCTTTATCTGGAAACAAAGTGGGTGTTCTGCTGCACGGGTCTTTGATATCCCGCTCCTGGCGACCATTGTATTGCGTGGCCATTGTATCGAGCGCGATGACCGTCGATAGTTTGCGCAGCGGCTCGCACTGAATAAAGTACCAGGTGGTGTCAGCCGCGCGTCTAAACAATAGTCCAAGGTGGCATGTCTGTTAACAAGGTGGGGAAACTGAATCAAAAGACCACCGATGAAAGAACAAATGTGGTTCTTTAGATACCAAATGCGAGTAATCAAAAACGATGAAATAGCAAATATGGGATAAAAGAGCACAATGTTTGAGACAATAAAATAAGACAGATGTAGGAAAAGATTGGGCGATAAGGCTTTGGTGCTCGCTGTCACAACAACTAGCAAAATTAAAATTACACCTTTAAATTACAATATCATACGCACAGCCTAAATGTATTTACATTTACATAGTTTCATGTGGTTACAGTGAAAATTCGGCAAGAAAACAATAGAATTCGAAGGGAAAACGTAGATATATTGATACAGTACATGTAAGCTGGGCTGACGAAAAATGTTTTTGTGGTTATAACTAACTACAGGGATAATTTTATAAAAAATAATACATTTCTGCTGAAACATTGCACAAAAGTTTAAAGGCAGTCATTTTGGTGTCACTCCCTCTGATGGTGTCACCCGGTGCGGTCTGCATCCACCGCACCATCCTAGTGACGCTATTGTATAAGGGGCAACTTTGAAGCAGATGTTCAGCAGTCATTTTATCAGTGCCACAGTTACACTGATCGGTAGTTCCTATCTTTAGCTTGTTAAATAGGTGGTGTCTTCATTGTTTTCAATAATACAGTTTTATTTTATTTTATTAATAGAATTTATTCTTCTTCTTCATCTTCGTTCACTCTCAGACGTATACTTAAATATTTTCAAATAAAGCAGTCGTCAGCTTCAGGCTATTTGCACCTCCATTGAGTTTTTTTTTTCTGATCATGGTACTAGTGACTGCCATATGTGCTTTATATGTTCCTCGATGTTGGGCATCTTTGAAGCAGATGGTGAGTAGGCATTTTATCGGTGCCACAATTACACTCATCGGTAAGAACAGAAAATGTTTCTTTTATTTAAAAAAAATAAAATGTTGCCTCGTTTTGGGAGGTGCGTACCGTTCAACCTAGACACAGGCGGGGTTGTCGCACGGGAGGTCCTGGGTTCGAGTCCTGGGTAAGCCACTCACTGTAATGTTATGATGTATTCATATAAGCATTACCTCGTCATCTACACAAGCACACACATGTTTCAGAAAGCACTCAGTATAAGCATGTTCAGTTCGTAGCCATGTTTATTTACAGAATATCGTACATGTCAAGATTCGCATTATATTACAATGTGTGGTTCGTACTTTAATGTATTCATATTACATCCCCCCTTTTTTGAAAAAAAAAATGTGTGCAAACATTTCCAACGAAATGTTTCATGTGAGAAAGGATAAGTATGTGTAATGCTCAGTGTGAGTATATATGTCACTGTCTGTATCGGCTGGGAGGTGTCACTGTACGGCCAGAACGAGTGGTGTAAAGTGCTGGTGGTTCTGCGGAAGTCCCTGGTTTAGCTTGAGTTGGTTGTGATTTCGGCCTTGGCGCTTGTTGGTTTTGTGGGGCACCAAAGTCTGGAGTTACTGCATTGTCTGTTGAAAGCATGGGAATTCTCTGTTCTGTTGTATTCTGTGGGATTTCTCTTATGTCCACTCTGTTTCGCCTCAGGAGGTTGCTGCTGCTGTCTGGTCTTAAAGTATAGCTCCTGGGTTCAGGGTTTCTGGAAATGATTGTTGCTTTTGACCATGTGTCATTGTTGTGGTTGTAGGTAGTCACATGCTGACCAGGATATAATGGTGGTAAGTCTTTAGCACATTTGTCATAGTTGGATTTCTGAACTTGCTGACGATGCTGAAATTGATCATATGTGCTGTCTCTATGTTGTGGACGGAAGTGGACCTTAGATGGTAGGAGGTCTTTAATTCTTCTATCAAACATAAGTTCTGCTGGACTGTCGATCTTACTGTCTACCGGTGTTGTTCTCCATCTCAAGAGTGCTAGGTGTACATCCTCTGTTCTTGTTTTCTTCATGATTGACTTGATAGTTTGTATCTGTCTCTCAATAAAACCATTAGATTTAGGGTATCTAGGTGATGATGTTGTGTGTTTGATCTTCCAGTCCTTAGTGAAGTTTCTGTATGCTTGACCTGAGAAATGTGGACCGTTGTCTGATCTAATTTCATCTGGGATGCCAAACATGCTGCAATACTTCTTTGTAATGTCTGCAATAATAACTGATGGTGAGGGTTGTGGAAGTTTCTCAATGATGGGAAATTTGCTGTAGTAATCAGCAATAATAAGATAGTCATTATTGTCGATTGAGAAAATATCAGTTCCTATAATGCTCCAAGGGCTCAATGGTATGTCTGATGGTATGAGAGGTTCTCTGCACTGCCTATTTGCATGTTCTTGGCAAATTGAACAGTTTTTACATAGTGTTTCTATGTCCTTGTTTATCTGTGGCCAGTAAACATCTTTCTTTGCTCTCAGTTGTGTCTTCACAATACCAAGGTGACTATTATGGAGCTGTTTAAGGATGATATCGCGTTGTGTTTCTGGTACAACAATGCGATCTCCTTTAAGGATCAGACCATCTTCGATGCTTAACTCGTCCCTCATCGAGTAGTATGGACGGATGTGTGTTGGAACTTCCCTGATAGAGCTTGGCCATCCATGGTATATCAGTTCTTTGAGAGAGTTAAGGATAGGATCTCTCATTGTGTCTTCTCTGATGTGTTCAAGCCGATTATCGCTAAACTTGACAAAATCAACTTTGATGTTTGGGGTAAGATCTGCTGTCTTGTTGGGGTTTGGTAATCTGCTGAGAGCATCTGCAAGACCTATATCCTCTCCTGGGATATACTGAATATTAAAATCGTAACCTTGTGTTTCCAATAACAGAGCTTGTAGTCGTGGTGGTGCTGAAGCTATTGGTTTTTTATGAATCATCTCAAGTGGCTTATGATCTGAGAGAATTGTAAATGGGCGGTTGAAAAGAAATGTGTGGAAGCGTTTGATTCCAAAACGTACAGCTAGCATTTCTCTTTCAATGTTTGCAAGTTTCTTTTTCGCCAGAACTTAATGATTTGCTTGCGTAAGCTACAGGACGAAGTTCTTTGGCATAGTGTCCTTCAGGATTTTTGTCTGGTTGCAAAAGTGCTGCTCCTAGGCCTTTCAGACTGGAATCAACCATGAGAAAAGTGGGTGCTTGCATGTCATAGTATTTCAAGCATGCATCAGATGATATGAGGGTCTTCAAGTGGTTGAATATGTATTGGTAGTCTTCTGACCATTCATACGGAGTTTCATTCTGTAGTAGAGATCGCAAAGGTTCTGCAGCAGCTGACAAATTTGGTATGAATTGTGCTAGGAAATTGACAGCACCTAAGAATTGTTGCAGTTCCTTCTTTGTAGCTGGTGTTGGCATGTCATGAATATCTTCAACCTTTTTAGGGTCTGGTTTTACACCATTCTGGGTGTACAGCAATCCAAAAAATTGTATCTCCGTTGCCTTAATTGTACACTTTTTGCTGTTGAATGTTAGCCCATTGGCCTGTGCTACATGCATCAAGTTAATCAAGTTACGGTCGTGTTCTTGTTCTGACCTGCCGCAGACTACAATGTCATCCGCAATAGCCACTGTACCAGAACATTGCTCAACAATGTTGTCAATCTTCTGTTGGAAGATGTCTTGTGATACATTCAAACCAAATGGGAGTCTCTTGAAACAATATCTGCCGAATGGTGTTCGAAAAGTTGTAAGGAGTTGACTTTCCTCTGCTATCTCAACACTCCAGTATCCGTGTACAGCATCTAGTTTAGAAAAATATTTGGCATTGTGGAATCTGTGAGTTATCTCTTCCACTGTATGCATTTTGTGTGGACAGCGCTTTAGACTGTTGTTTAAGTGTTTTGGGTCAAGGCAAACCCGAAGAGAACCATCCTGCTTGTAGCGAGATTTGGTAAACACTTGCTTGGTTGTAGCGCGATACGCCCACGCGACACCCACACACACCAGCGCAAGGTCAGCGCTGCGGTCTTTCTTTGAAGTTGGTAGACAGCGGAAATGTGACTTACGGTTAAAAGCCATACAGTATTACTGAAGAATGAGGAAATAGCTATATAGGAATGTATGGCCGACTTTAAAAGTTTGCATTTACTGGACATTAAATTATTCACTACAGGAGAACGCATGGTTGGAATAATATTAAATAAATATAACTCAACAAAGGAGATAGGCTAGGAATTATATCCAAAAGGATATTATTCAAATATAAATAGTTTTAAAGATAATTAATATTTTTCACCTTCATCACATCGGCTAAAAGTTAGCTAATAATCTTTAAAAATGTATTACACTAACAAGCCTCAACGGAATTGTATAAAACTTATATGTAATGAAAGCCCCATATGGGGAAAAGGAAATGATATATAGGAAGGAAGGAAGGAGATAAGTGTGTGAGTGACAGAAGAGAAAAACGAGTACAGGAAAAGCACAGATTGTTTCAAATAGCTTCAAAACAGGAGATGAAACTAAAATCTTTTGGGGAATTTGGGAGCTGCTTTCTCGTACGCGCGAGAGACTGAAATATAAGGACAGAGCGGCGCATTGTAAATCACACACCAAATCCAGAAGCCAGAGTGAGAAACTGGAGGACAGCCTCTGCAAGAAAAGTTCTATTTTCACGCTGCATGCAGGGCAGATTAAGTTAAGCCAATACAGTCTCACCGTGAGCTTATTAATCCTAAGAGGGTATGTAAGTTTATTAAAAATATATGTATTACTAATATCATTTATTTCAGATTTTATTTCTGATTGATTGTAGCAGATATAATAAAAAAGGGAATGACGCTAACCAGAGATAACCTTCACCGGCATTGTCAGGAAGCATAACCATTAATTGGTTAGCCAAATATATTATGGCTAATTCTTGCCTGGAAGCTTACGACATACCAGCAAGTACATAAGTGACTTGACATCCATAAGTGGAAGGCAAAGGTTATATCGTACCCATGTATCATAACATGTGATTTATTCATGTATATTGTTAATTCTGCACCTTATACATTATCTTATCATGCTATCTCTGTAATATACTACCATGATTCATTCATTTACATACAAACACTGAAGACATGGTCGCATCATGAACAGCAGAGGGTGGTGAGATTGTTAGAACAATGGCCACCTATTACTTCTTGTTCCAGGTTTTTATGATCAATGTTTATGATCATTCCTGATCGAGAAACTAAAGACTTGAAGAAGTTGATCCAGCTCACTGAAGCCTAGAGGTCAACCAAACTTCAACACCTTAGTCCCCCGTAGTTATAGGGCGGGCTGAAGGAAAGTCTTCCGTACTCCAGTGTGTCGGAGGAACCTCGAGCAGACGTGGATAAAGTTGAGTTTATATATTTCCATCCAACAAATCCTGTGAGCAGTTCTAAAACGACTTTCTAATGATGAAAACTAGATGGCAAGAGATAATGTGACAAACTTGTTTTATAAATTCAGTGGAAGATAAATCCAAGACTTTTTCTATTAGTTATTTTAATTTGTAACTGTAAATAATCATACATTTTACCATCTTCCAACACCCATTTATCATTACAAGAATATATAGATGTACATAATAAATTGGATAATTGTACTCATTTGACTTGTTAAATTTTTAACTGTTAAATTTTGAGTTACTTTTTCTAATTTAATTATAATATCACATAGGGTTACGATAGCGAAGTAGCATCTTATACTTCTGAAGCCTAAATCTATTGTCCAGCTCAGAGTATTCACAGCTGTAACTCACTTGTGATACCAGTGTACTTCTCGGGCACTGGAACTTCATACTTTCTGGAGAGAGATTCTACTTCTGCTCTACCACTACTATCATACTAGGAAAACCTTTCGCTACATTGGGGGCTCTTTCGCGGGATATTATTTTGTATCCTGGGCCACTATCTATGTATTCTTCTATCTTGAGCCACAAATAGTTTGTAAAAATAAATTTTTTTTTTTTTTTTTTTGGAAAAAATTCTAAAAACTTAGAAATTTGTTTGTAATAGTAGTACCATTGAGTACGAAGTAAATAGGAAACGCTCACAAGGTTTTAAGGATTTGTCTTGTTCAAAGTAATTAATTGATTTTAATTAAGTTAGTTTGTTAGTGAAGATAAAATTATATACCCTCTGGTAAGTAAGCATCATGGCTGAATTGGTGAAGTTTAGAGCTGCGATTATGCAGGAAGGAAAAGACTTGGGTATGACAGGAGATGCTCTAATTCGATATATCACAACTGAAGTGGATAAATATTTAGATAGAGAGACCAAAAGAATGGAAGTTGAGGCTGAAGCTAAGAAATTAGAGGCAGAAAGAGAGACCAAAAGAATGGAAGTTGAGGCTGAAGCTAAGAAATTAGAGGCAGAAAGAGAGACTAAAAGAATGGAAGTTGAGACTGAAGCTAAGAAATTAGAAGCAGAGAGAGAAGCCAAAAGACTGGAAAGAGAAGAAAAGAGACTAATTTTGGAAGCTGAAGAAAGAAGGTTACAAAGAGCGCATGAGTTAAGTTTAAAGGAACTTGAACTCCAGGGAGCAGCTAGCAATCATGGTGCTAGCTCACCTCACTCTGAGAGTAGCTCCAACCATAGCGCGGCAAATGGAGCCATGAGTTTCCACCTGGATCCATTTATTGAAAAAGAGGACGCCATTGAGTCGTACCTGGATAGATATGAGAGACTGGCCTCTACCTATGGATTGGAAAAGGAAAAAATGGAGCCTTAAGCTATCTCAGGGGTTGAGGGGAGTTTCATACGATGTTTATTTAAAACTCTCAAAAGAAGACCAGGAAGATTATGAAATCTTAAAACAAGCTTTACTGGTCAGGTACGAAAAGAATTCTGAATCTTATAGAAAGAGATTCCGAACTGCTAAGCTACTTCCAGGAGAAAACTATCACCAGTTTTTCTGCCAGATTGGAAACTTATCTGACAAAATGGATTAGCTTAGGAAAGTGTCAAGATATAAAAGAAATGGTCATGATGGAGCAACTGAGAGAATCCATGCCTCAAGAAATGAGAAAATTTCTTATGGAACAAGGAGCTGAGAGATTGGAAGATATTTTAACCATGGCTGAAAGATATCAAGCAGCTCAGTCAGAAGTATCAGGAAATAAGAAGAAGCAGGGTGAGAACTTCAAACCTTCACAAAACTTTACCAACTATGAACACAGGGACAATTCCAACAAGAACAAACACAGAACTGATTATAAAGACAAAAACCCTCTAGGATCAGAAAAGAAACCTCCAAGAAAGGAAGGAAAGTGGTGTAAATCTTGCCAAATGAGTAACCACAATACTGCGGAATGCAGACGGAAAAACCCTCCTCATCACGCTGCATGCCTTACAACAGAGAACAAGGGAAGGAAGGACCTGGCAGATAGTCAGAATGACCTCCATCATCCCCCTGTCTGTGAGGAAGTGACCTTGAATGGCACCCAAGTACTGTGCTTATATGATACAGGCTTGGACTTTGACTCAGTAGTGTGCTCTTCTCTGGTGAGTCCGGAACAGATAACCACAGAAACAGTGGAAATCAGAGGACCAGTCAAGGGAGCAGGAACCATGACACTGCCCATAGCCCGAATCAACATAAGATCTCGCTATGTGGAAGGAGAGATCAAAGCAGCAGTGATGGACAACCCTATCTACCCATTAATACTGGGATGTAGATATGTCTTTCTAGGAGAACCTATAGACCCATAGTGATGGCAACAGTCCAGACCAGGGCAAGCTCTAAGAAAGAGGAGGACACTATCATCAATACTCATCCAGAAGAGATGAGAAAGGCTCAAACTGCTGACAGTACATTGAAGCCTTGCTTTGGCAAATTACCTAAAAGCCATAACCCTCCAGAGAAAGGAGACTTATATATGAAAAAAGGCCTACTATATAGAAAAGCTGGAACAGGACCAAAAGGACATGGACAGCTTGTAGTGCCAAAATCATACAGGGAGCAGGTTATGAAGCTAGGACATGCTATACCCTTCAGTGGACATATGGGAATAGGGGCCACTGGACAACGGATAGCCTGTCACTACTTTTGGCCAGGGATCACAGAGGACATAAAGAGGTATGTGAGATCCTGTCCAGAATGCCAAAGAGTAGCTCCTAAACATAGGACTGCACCAGCAACACTGGGAGAAATGCCCATCATGGGAACGCCCTTCGAACGTGTTGCCGTGGATATTGTTGGACCCCCTCAGTAGGACCAAGAAGAGAAATGCATATATCTTAACCTTGGTCGATACTTGCTCTATGTGGGGAGAGGCAGTAGCAATGTCATCGATAGATTCGAAACATGTGGCAGAGGCACTGTTAACAATATTCACCCGATTAGGTTTCCCACATCAAATATTGACTGACAATGGTTCTCAGTTTAGGGGAAAGCTAACACAAGAAGTATTCAGGTTATTTCAAGCTAGACATTATCACTGTAGCCCGTACCACGCCCAAGGGAATGGTCAAGTAGAGCGGTTCAATGGCACGCTCATTTCAATCCTTAGAAAGTTGGCTAGTGAGAAACCTGAAACTTGGGACACATACTTACCCTCAGCACTATTTGCCTATAGGGAAGTCCCACATAACTCCACAGGATTGGCTCCAGCTACATTGTTGTTTGGACGACCAATCAAAGGTCCACTGGAAGCATTGTTGCGGACATGGACTGATGAAAAAGCAGAAGAAACCGTGACTTCTTCATACCAATACGTCAACGAGTTGACATCTCGATTGAAAACAAGTTGGAAACTGGCAAATGATAACTTGAGACAGGCCAGGAGGAAGCAGGCTGCTTACTACAATAAAACAGCAAAAGATAGGGAACTTGAGGTGGGAGAAAAGGTTCTGTTACTGTTGCCCAGCAGCAATAATAAATTGCAAATTGGATGGCAGGGACCCTACGTCATATTGGAAAAACTTTCCCGGACCAACTATAAGATTGACAAGAAAGGAAAGGAGAAGGTGTATCATGTCAACCTTCTTAAAAAGTATTATGACAGGGAAGCATCAGAAGTTGCCCATATCATGACCCTGGCCATTGCAACAGAAATGCAGGATGAACCAATTTCCTCCATGGAATACCCCCTATCAACTACGGAAAGCTATGCTCAGGTTAATGTGAGTGAACATTTAACTCTTGAGCAGAGGAAAAAGGTTCAGGAGGTGTTAGAAATCCATGCTGATGTACTCACAGATAAGCCGGGGTGTACTAATCTGTTAGAGTATGACATGACGATTACTGACCCTACACCAGTTTGTATGCGGACATACCCTATACCTTATGCTAAAGGACAGGCACTCAAGGATGAGATTGATTATCTCTTAAAAGAGAAAATTATTTCAAAGTCTGAATCTCCCTACAGCTCAAGTGTGGTGCTATTAAGGAAGCCTAGTGGTGAACACAGGTTATGCATTGATTATAGGAAACTAAATGCTATCACTGAATCTCAGGTAGACCCATTACCTGACACCAATCAGTTGTTTGCTACATTGAGTAAGGCTCGGTATTTTTCAAAAGTAGATCTAAGCAAGGGATACTACCAAATACCAGTGAAACCAGAAGTTAGGAAACTGTTAGCCTTTAGTACACCGGATGGACATTACGAGTTCAATGTACTCCCATTTGGTTTAAAGAATGCTCCAAGTATCTTCACCAGAATGATGAGGAAATTGTTGGAACCATTACAAAATCCTCATATCACCAACTTCATGGATGATATTCTGATTGCTACCACTACATTCGAGGAACACGTAGTAGCACTCTCCATGTTGTTAGGTAGATTAAGAGAAACGGGATTGACAGCACGCCCAACTAAGTGTCATATTGGATGTGAGACATTGGAATTTTTAGGTCACACTATCTCTACAGGGCAAATGTCTCCGGACCCAAAGAATGTAGAGAAAATGAGAAAAGCACCAAGACCACAAACTAAGAAGGATGTAAGATCCTTTGTGTCACTGTGCGGGTTTTATCAGAAATATATACCCCATTTTAACTCATTGTGCGCGCCATTAACCGACTTAACCAAAAAAGGTCAGCCGGATAAAATACAATGGACTGTGGAGTGTGAACAGGCTTATACAGAGTTGAAAAATAAGCTGACAAATAAACCTATCCTTGCCCTTCCCGATCTCACACAAGAATTCGTACTAAGAACGGATGCTAGCAATGTAGGCATCGGAGCAACATTACTACAGCGGGCAGACACACCGCCACATATGCTATTACCAGTAGCTTTTGCCAGTAGAAAGTTAAATACAGCTGAGAGAAATTATTCTACCGTTGAACGTGAATGCCTCGCTTTGGTCTGGTCGATCAACAAATTCGCCCCTTTTCTTTACGGGAAACACTTCATTGTGGAAAGTGATCACCAGCCTTTGATGTTTTTAGCAGTGTCTAAAAAATTAAATTCACGACTTTTAAGGTGGAGTTTACTGTTATCTCCATATTCGTTCAATGTGAGATACATACCAGGACGGGACAATCTTGGACCCGATTTTTTAAGTAGGCATCCTATCAAAGGAGATATAGAGAAACAGAAAATTAAGGAGGAACTGCAGCATGTGTTACCAAAAAGTTAACCGTGCAGGCACTGTTTTAAAGAAGAGGGCTCTGTAGCGAGATTTGGTAAACACTTGCTTGGTTGTAGCGCGACACGCCCACGCGACACCCACACACACCAGCGCAAGGTCAGCGCTGCGGTCTTTCTTTGAAGTTGGTAGACAGCGGAAATGTGACTTACGGTTAAAAGCCATACAGTATTACTGAAGAATGAGGAAATAGCTATATAGGAATGTATGGCCGACTTTAAAAGTTTGCATTTACTGGACATTAAATTATTCACTACAGGAGAACGCATGGTTGGAATAATATTAAATAAATATAACTCAACAAAGGAGATAGGCTAGGAATTATATCCAAAAGGATATTATTCAAATATAAATAGTTTTAAAGATAATTAATATTTTTCACCTTCATCACATCGGCTAAAAGTTAGCTAATAATCTTTAAAAATGTATTACACTAACAAGCCTCAACGGAATTGTATAAAACTTATATGTAATGAAAGCCCCATATGGGGAAAAGGAAATGATATATAGGAAGGAAGGAAGGAGATAAGTGTGTGAGTGACAGAAGAGAAAAACGAGTACAGGAAAAGCACAGATTGTTTCAAATAGCTTCAAAACAGGAGATGAAACTAAAATCTTTTGGGGAATTTGGGAGCTGCTTTCTCGTACGCGCGAGAGACTGAAATATAAGGACAGAGCGGCGCATTGTAAATCACACACCAAATCCAGAAGCCAGAGTGAGAAACTGGAGGACAGCCTCTGCAAGAAAAGTTCTATTTTCACGCTGCATGCAGGGCAGATTAAGTTAAGCCAATACAGTCTCACCGTGAGCTTATTAATCCTAAGAGGGTATGTAAGTTTATTAAAAATATATGTATTACTAATATCATTTTATTTCAGATTTTATTTCTGATTGATTGTAGCAGATATAATAAAAAAAGGGAATGACGCTAACCAGAGATAACCTTCACCGGCATTGTCAGGAAGCATAACCATTAATTGGTTAGCCAAATATATTATGGCTAATTCTTGCCTGGAAGCTTACGACATACCAGCAAGTACATAAGTGACTTGACATCCATAAGTGGAAGGCAAAGGTTATATCGTACCCATGTATCATAACATGTGATTTATTCATGTATATTGTTAATTCTGCACCTTATACATTATCTTATCATGCTATCTCTGTAATATACTACCATGATTCATTCATTTACATACAAACACTGAAGACATGGTCGCATCATGAACAGCAGAGGGTGGTGAGATTGTTAGAACAATGGCCACCTATTACTTCTTGTTCCAGGTTTTTATGATCAATGTTTATGATCATTCCTGATCGAGAAACTAAAGACTTGAAGAAGTTGATCCAGCTCACTGAAGCCTAGAGGTCAACCAAACTTCAACACCTTAGTCCCCCGTAGTTATAGGGCGGGCTGAAGGAAAGTCTTCCGTACTCCAGTGTGTCGGAGGAACCTCGAGCAGACGTGGATAAAGTTGAGTTTATATATTTCCATCCAACAAATCCTGTGAGCAGTTCTAAAACGACTTTCTAATGATGAAAACTAGATGGCAAGAGATAATGTGACAAACTTGTTTTATAAATTCAGTGGAAGATAAATCCAAGACTTTTTCTATTAGTTATTTTAATTTGTAACTGTAAATAATCATACATTTTACCATCTTCCAACACCCATTTATCATTACAAGAATATATAGATGTACATAATAAATTGGATAATTGTACTCATTTGACTTGTTAAATTTTTAACTGTTAAATTTTGAGTTACTTTTTCTAATTTAATTATAATATCACATAGGGTTACGATAGCGAAGTAGCATCTTATACTTCTGAAGCCTAAATCTATTGTCCAGCTCAGAGTATTCACAGCTGTAACTCACTTGTGATACCAGTGTACTTCTCGGGCACTGGAACTTCATACTTTCTGGAGAGAGATTCTACTTCTGCTCTACCACTACTATCATACTAGGAAAACCTTTCGCTACACTGCTTCAGAACGGTTGTGATACTACTACACCAATCAGAATGCTCTTCAACCTTTCTAATATCATTCTGCACCATCTTTTCTAGTTCTGTGGCAAGTTTCTGTTTAACATGTATAGGATACTTTCTAGGTGGGTCTATCTTTGGCTCAGCGTTGTCTTTTAAAAAGAATCTTGCCTTTCCTGGAAGTTTGCCTATTCTGTCGAACTGTTCTGGGAATCGCTGTTTAAGGTCATCTACTCCAGTGACGTGTAGAGTAAGATGTTCTTTTTTGTCAGCTTTAATGTTGTTAATAGTTACCACACTCAGCTTTTCGCACATTGGTAAACCCAAAATTGCAGGTCCTTCAACATCTACCAAGTAAAATGTTGACGATGTCCATTCAGAGTCTCTGTATAAACATTCAAGTGTTACTGCTCCGAAACAGTCTATACTTGTTCCATTGTAAGCTCTTAGCTTTGTCCTGCCACTCCTACTTTTTACATCCCTTGTGGGAAATCCTTGCTTATCCACCTTGTCAGGCATGATCTGTCTGAATATTCTTAAGGGTAGAGTGTTACCTTGGGCACCTGTGTCTATCTTGAACCGAATATATCTTTCTTTGTGCCTTTTAATTCCTGGTATTCGGAATTGTACTTTGCAGAAAGCCTGCGTTCTCTTTGGTTCATTACTGAAAGTTAGTATCTTCACAGTATCAAATGTGGAAGGATCACTTTCTTCACTGGAGTCAAGGTCCTCAGTCATCATAAAGTGTGTTTGTTTTGATGACTCTCTGCTGTGAAAGTTGTGTTGAGCACTGTCTTGTTTCCTCTTGAAACATAATTTTATCCAGTGGCCCCTCTTTCTGCAGTAATGACATGTAGAGTCTTTAGCTGGACAGTGGTTTTGTATGTGGTTTAGGCCACAACATTTACACATAGCACCTCTGCTTGTGTTGTGTTTTTCTTGTTGCTTCGAACCAGTTGCTTTGTTTTGTTTGGGTTTATAGCTTTTTACTGCATCCACCTGGGCTGTTACTGTACCTTGCTGAATTTGTTTAATGTTTAGTGCTTGTGCCTCGTGTTTCCTGCCTTCATCCAGAAGTTGTTGTAAATTTAGTGTATCACTCTGGCTCAGTATCCATTTCTGGAACTCTGGCATTGGTGTGCTGAGAAGGATCTGTTCGATAATTCGCTCTTTTTCTTCTTCTTTGTTAAATTTACATACACTTGTTTTCTCCTTGATGCGAGTGAAGAAATCATCTAAACTTTCATCAGGTTTCTGTCGCAGGTGGTGAAGTTCTAATCTTGCCGCTCTAAAGTTCGTGTGCTTTATTATCAGACGTTTTTCAAATTCGTCCAATATGGCTACGGGGTCGGTCGCTGACTCAACAGGCATGGCGGTAGCAAAACTGTTGTAAATTTTCAAACCTTCATCGTCCAATGCTTCTAGGATATATGGAGTTAGGGTTTGTCCTTCCAGACCAGTGGTCTTGGAATATAGATCTATGCGTTGGCGCCATAACAAGAAAGCTTCACTCTTATCGTCTTGACCGGCGAATCTCATTTGCGGTGCGTTGCGATATTGTTTCGCCGCCATGGCTGACTTCGATGACGAAAATTAGCCGAATACTGTACTCACGTGTTATCGTGTAGCTGTTTTGCGTCAGTCCGGTATCGACCGCTGCCACCATGTAATGTTATGATGTATTCATATAAGCATTACCTCGTCATCTACACAAGCACACACATGTTTCAGAAAGCACTCAGTATAAGCATGTTCAGTTCGTAGCCATGTTTATTTACAGAATATCGTACATGTCAAGATTCGCATTATATTACAATGTGTGGTTCGTACTTTAATGTATTCATATTACACTCACGTCTGTGGTTTTTCTGTTGTCTAGTTTTCTACTTCTTTATTTCTTACGAGTGCCTGAAAACATACCTTGATGTTTGTCTAATATTTATTTACTGTTTACAGGCCTCGGGTTTCCCTTCCTTATGTGTTATAAATGTTTATACGTCCGTTATAGTAGGGCGCCTGTCAAAGTATTAAAGACTTTGCAGTCTAGTTAATTGACAGAAAAGAATTAATATCACAATGAATACGCTCTAACTGAAGCCGTAAGAGTCGCAATTTTACATACTTTTCTATTTCTTCTTAAACTGCTTTAAAAAAAAAATAATTGTTGTGTATTTATAAAATATAATTCCTGTTTAAAAAAAAAAGTATAATAATATACAATGAAATCTTTTTATAATGTTATCCTCTTCAGCGTAAAGCTGAATTCGCGTGAAGTCCGCGTAAGATGCGATTGAACCGTATTAATGAGTTGTTACAATGACGTTAATGTAGGTTCTTCATTATGTTTCTTGTCTCTCCTTACAAAAACTCGAAGCATCACACACAACCTCTGGTCCCCTTGGTAGAAGCATGCGCCAATGTTATTTCATGAAATCTGGTAGCTGTGGTTTCTGTAGTAATTTGTTTTACATGGTAAGGTTGCTAATCTCGTGCACACCAACTCCCATTAGTTGCTTCTTACGATAAACCTGAAGGAGTAGTATTTATTTCTTTGTTTGTTTGTTTTTCTCTTCAGAAACTCCGTGGACTACAGGTAAAGGTAGTCCCATGGCTGATACTGCCGTGGAGAAGGGAGTGTTAGAGACTTCACTATTCTAGGGACAACTTCGAGAGGTGGGGAGACCAGTTCCCTTCCTTCTGCATTTGCCTTCCTTAACTCAAGAGCATTGTCATGTGCTCTATTATAGCCAAAGAAGAAATTTGTTCGATAATGATAGTCCTATAGCAGATACTGCCGTAAGGGAGTGCAGTGTTAGAGACTTCACTATACTAGGTCCAGCTTCGAGAGGTGGGGTGGCCAGTTTACTTCCTTGCTGCCTTTGCCTTCCCTAACTCAAGGGAACAGGGAGGTGCCCATTTACAGCTAAGGAGGACAATTTTCTTTTTGCCTCTATTCAGAGACCTCGTGGAACTATTTGGAACTTAAATATTAGCTTCATTTATTTTCATTTCCTTTTTTTTCTCATTGCAGAGCAGAGAGTTTCCAGTATAGCTGACTCGCTTACTCGAGGCTGGTAGACCAAGTCCCAAGCTCTTGTAGGGATGATTTAGGAAGGACAAAGAGGGAAATGCAAGCCAATGCACTCAGGAAACCAAAGAACACAAAGAAAGTGCCGAGGACAGCCTAAAGGAAACAAAAACCCACAGAAGAAGAGTTAAAATCACTCAAGTAGGAGGGACAGAAGCCACTCTGAGAGCCCTACCCGATGACAAAATCATGGTTATCCTAGAAAAAATAATAGACAAAAAATCTATTAACAGATTACAAAAAACAAGCAATGGTGTAGTAATCTGTTTGAACAGCACAGAAAAAGCCAAGGTCCTAATAAATGAACTGAAAGAAAAGTCCAAAGAAGTACAACTCCCACATAAAATAAATATACAAATGGAGATGATCAAAGAGATTAGAAAAGTCGTAATCAAGGGCATCGATACAAACCTAACAGAAGAAGAGATCCACACAAACATAGTGAAAGAAAACCCAGAAACTAAGATAGAAAAGGTAGAACGAATTAAAACTAAGCTGCAGAAGAATACATCAGTGGTAGTGTTGAGTGTGCAGGGTACAGAAATACCCAAAGAGATCAAAATCTGCAAGAGAATCAGGAAGACTGAAACATTCATACCACCAATCATCCAATGCACAAATTGTCAAGGCTTTAGTCACATGCAGCATGCTTGTAAAAGAGCAACAAGATGTAGTTTCTGTGCAGGAGCACACAAACACAGAGACTGCACAATGGCTAAAGAGGACAAAGACTACAAACAAGAAAATAAAAACAGAAGATGTGCAAACTGCCAGGGTAACCACAGTGCCAGGTACCAGGGGTGTCCAGTCGTCCAAGAGACAAAATACATACTTAAAGAAGCTCTAGAAACCAACACACCAATCTGGAAAGTGAAAGAAACACAGAAAGCAAACAGCCACCTTCAAAACTCCCAAGAAAACAACATCAAGAAACAAAATAAAACAAATAACCACTGAAGTACAAAACATAAAGGAGAAAATACAGAAAAAAGATGAAAGTAAAACACACATAAGCAACAGCGAAGTAGAAAACAACACAGAAGAGACAGAACATAACATCACCCAAGCCAGGCAGGTATTAGAAGAAATTAAAATAGCACAACAGGCAATAGAAAGAGACCTCAAAACAATAACAGAAATAAAAGAGGCTAATGAAGAAATCCTTAAAAAAATAGAGAGAGAAAGAGCTAGTTTGTCAGACGAAAAAATGGAAGAAAAATTTAAGGAAACAGTGGAACTACACCTAACATACATAGCAGAAAGAGTTCGGAGTACAATGGTTACTTGGAATGATGAGTTTGTGGAGAACATTAGAGATAGTGAACAAAACCAAAAGAAGTAGATCCCCTATCAAAGAACCTAATAAAAACAATAACATAACTAAGCTAACCACACTAAATGGGGACCAAAGACTCTAGAGCTATCAAAGTAGTTCAGTGGAACTGTAGGGGTGCCAGGAAGAACCTGATGTCTCTTATGGGACAGTATAAGGAGGCAAAACCCATCTTTGCAATACAAGAAACCCTCCTGAACTCCAAACAGAAACTGAACTACCAAGGGTATATAACACTTAGAAATGATAGACCTGAGGGAAGAGGAGGGGGCGTGGCCTTTCTAATACATGAAGACTACAAAATATTAAATTGGGAACAATTCAACACAGAAAATATTGAAGGAATAAGTATAACATTAGACAGTGAGCCAGATAACTTAAAAATAATAAACATCTATAGCCCCAAGGGTAATATAACCGATAGGGACATTGCCACTATTAACACACAAATAGACCAAAGAACATTATTGGTAGGTGACTTTAATGCACACCATGAGGCATGGGGTAACAACAGTAATGATCCAGCAGGAAAAAGACTGTTGGACTACATTGAGAGTGCTGAGCTAATCATACTAAATGATGGCTCAGTGACAAGGGTTAACCCATGCAACAGTGGAGGAGATACAGCAATAGACATAAGTATTATAACACCAAACCTAGCCTCTGCTAAATGGAAGTACTGAATGACTCCAGCTCAGACCACTTACCCATAGAAATAAACCTAAACGACAAATATAGAACTAGTCCAAGAAGCTCGAAACCTACATTCAACCTAAAAAAGGCAAACTGGGAGTCCTTCCAATTGGAGCTAAGTAAAATAAGCATAGAACAAATTGAATCTAACAGTGTAGATATATTTGCAGAAAAAATAACAAATGAGATTTTTAAAATAGCTATAAAATATATACCAAACAGGAATATGCCTGAGCACTTAAAACCAACACAAAAAGGTAAAAATAGGAAAAGAAACAAAGATAAAAATCCAGTACCATGGTGGACAGACAGATGTTCAGAACAACTGAAATTGAGGGAGAGGGCCCTTACAAAGTATAGAAAAGCCAAAACTGAAGAGAATTACACAAACTATAAAAAAGTAAGAAATGAAACAAATAAAATAATATTCAGAGCTAAAGAAAAGAGTTGGAGAACATTTTGTCAAACACTAAACCATAGGTCACAAGTAACTACAGTTTGGAGAAAACTAAAAGCAATTAAAGGAGGAAACCACAAGAAATTTAAAATCCCTACAATTAAAATACCAGAGAGAGCTGAAACAGATAGAGAAAAAGCCAACATACTAGCTAAATACTTCTATCAGGTTAGTTCAATAGACAGTCTAGATAAGGAAGAAATAAATAGGCGGAAGACACTGCTAGAAAAATTAAAAGGAGAAAATATGGACACCACACAGGATGCTAATTATTTAAATGCAGATATTACAGTAGATGAAATAGAAAGAGCTTTAGCAGGAAAAACCAATACTACCTCTGGGGAAGACATTCTGAGCTATGAAATCCTCAAAAAGGTACCAAATACAACTCTAAGAGTGATTGCATCCCTCTACAACAAGATCTGGCACACGGGAAAAATACCGTGTTCATGGAAGACAGCAGTAATCATCCCCATACTAAAGCCAGATAAGGAAACACATGATGTCAGCTCATACAGGCCAATATCATTAACATCGCATCTAGGAAAAATTCTAGAAACAATAGTCAACAGCAGACTAAAATTTCATCTAGAAAAGCATAATTTGTACAGTCCAACCCAGGCAGGCTTTAGAAGCCAACATAGTACAATAGAGCAACTGTTGAGGCTGGAACATGATGTTAAAACAGGCTTCAAAAGGAATGAAAAGACAGTAGCAATATTCCTTGATGTAGCAAGAGCATATGATGAGTGTTGGAGGGAGGGTGCACTAC
>JAMPIV010013103.1:0-45157 GCA_024509875.1 Oreohelix idahoensis
ATGAACATTCAAGTGTTACTGCTCCGAAACAGTCTATATTTGTTCCATTGTAAGCTCTTAGCTTTGTCTTGACCGCTGCCACCATGTAATGTTATGATGTATGTATATAAGCGTTACTACATCCTCTTCAAATGCACACACAAGTTTCACAATGCACACAGTAAAGCGTGATCAGTTTGCAGCCATCTTTATTTACAGCCATCTTTATTTACAGATATTCGTACATATGTAGTTTTGTATCCTAATGTATTATATTACAATGTGTAGTTTCGTATTGTAATGTATTATATTACAATTATATTACAAAAAATGGCACAGCTATCATGTGATGCAAAGTTTTGTTATCACTTAACTGTTTTCATCTGTAAATTATCTCAAAACGCTTTTACGAGACTTTTTTTTTCTGATCATGGCTGCTGGAATGTTAATCAGAAAGTATATGATTAAACTGTTCTGTTTCACTGTATTGAAAACTTTGGGATTTAAAATATGTTCACACATTCCAATAAATACTCCACAAGACTGTTTTTTCAGTTACAAGGGACTAAAACTTTGAATGTATAGCTATCTGTTTATTCACATACACATGCAGAGAAGGAGAGAGACAGAGAGAATGGCATAAGAATCTTTACGTCACTTATTTGATTAAATGTTTTCTTTTTTTATGACATCATTTGATATGTATTAAAACTGAAACTTTATATTTAGATGTTTGCTAACATTTCACTGTAATACATACAATTGTGTAGTTTAACAGTAAAATGTGTGATTAAAAAATAATTGCAGGCATTAAAAAAAATATAGCAGCACTATGGCACGTAAAACAGTAAATATAATATCTTAATTTTATCTTTACTGCGTCATATGCTTAGACTATCTTCTATTCATTTATTCCCCCACAGCTGTGGATGTTATCCTAAAGAGAGGGGACACAGTCATCATCAATGAAGTGTCTTTCAGAGTGAAACGCTACTTTGATTCTTGTGATGAGAAGCTAAGTGTCAAACCACGAAGAAAAGTATCTAAAGCAAACTCAACTCTTGATGATGACCCAGCAGCTTCACTTGATGATTTATTAGAGAATGAATCTTTGCCTGAGAAGCCAAAAAATAAAACACAAAAGTCTGTCAAGGAGACTGCAGAGAAGAAAAAGCCTTGTTTGGCCAAGAAGACAAATGATTCATCATATGAAGAAACTAAAACTGACAGAACTAGATTGAAAACAAATTCCCAGGTTACTGATAATGAACAAATATCATCAGTTGATGATTTATCAGAGAGTAAATCACTGTCTGTGAAATCAAAAACTAAAACAAAGAAGTCTGTCAAGGAAAGCTCACTGAAAGAACAGCTGACTGTGGCCAAGGGAGGAGCCTCTCACTCTAGTAAAGACTCAAAGCTTCATAGAAAAGAAGCTAAAGCAAATTCTCAGATTACTGATGATGAAAATATAGCACCTCTTGATGAATTATCAGAGAGTGAATCATTGTCTGATAAATCAAAAAATAAAATGAACAAGTCGATCAATAAGAGTTCACGGAAAAAACTGTTATCTGTAATCAAGGGGGCATCTTCTGACTCTTCTAAAGACTCTAAACCTCATAGAAAAGGATCTAAAGCAAATATTGTGACTACTGATGATGAACAAGCATTGTCACCTGATGAATCATCAGAAAGTGAACCACTGTTTGAGAAACTAAAAAGTAAATCACAGAAGTCCCTGAAAGACAGCTCAAATAAGAAACAACCTGTGGTCAAGGGAACAGCTTCTGACTCTACAAAAGACTCAAAGCCTCATAGAAAAGGATCTAAAGCAAATATTGCAACTACTGATGATGAACAAGTATTATCATCTGATGAATCATCAGAAAGTGAACCACTGTTTGAGAAACTAAAAAGTAAAACACAGAAGTCCCTGAAGGACAGCTCAAATAAGAAACAACCTGTGGTCAAGGGAACAGCTTCTGACTCTACAAAAGACTCAAAGCCTCATAGAAAAGGATCTAAAGCAAATATTGCAACTACTGATGATGAACAAGTATTATCATCTGATGAATCATCAGAAAGTGAACCACTGTTTGAGAAACTAAAAAGTAAAACACAGAAGTCCCTGAAGGACAGCTCAAATAAGAAACAACCAGTGGTCAAGGGAACAGCTTCTGACTCTACAAAAGACTCAAAGCCTCATAGAAAAGGATCTAAAGCAAATATTGCAACTACTGATGATGAACAAGTATTATCATCGGATGAATCATCAGAAAGTGAACCAGTGCCTGAGAAACTTCAGAGTAGAACACACAAGTCTCTCAAGGACAGCTCAAAGAGGAAACAACCATTTGTGGTCAAGGGAGCAGTCTGTGATTCTAGTAAAGATGCAAAATCTCATAAAAAAGGATCTAAAGCTAAAACCGTGAGTACTGATGATGAACAAGAATCATCACTTGATGAATCATCAGAAAGTCAACCAGTGTTTGAGAAGCCAACAAGTAAAACACAAAAGTCTCTCAAGGACATCTCAAAGAGGAAACTCCCATCTGTGGTAAAGAAGGCAGATTCTGACTCAAATGAAGACTCCGAAGAAGAACATCTTGATGAACCATGGAAGAAAACCATTAAGGCTAAAGTGTCAGATGTAACTAAAAGCAAAGATTTTTATGAAATTTATTTTGAAGATCCAAATATATCTCAGGGCTCATTCCATGAGGACACCCTACTGCTTGATGGCTTAAATAGAAATCTTTATGTGACATTCTGTACCAGAAAAGGTAAATAAATTTATAGTTTTTATGATGGTTTGTAAATATAAAGGATGAAGAGGTAGAGCAGTGGTTTGAAATTCACTAGCACATTTATATGTCAGATGGCATAAAATAGCATGAAGCTAATTAAGAATATTTATTTTTATTTATCAGTGTAATCTTTTAGCTGAATGATAAGGAGGTATAGGAATATATGCCAGCAAGATATGGTTCTTTTATATCATTGGTGTTGGTTTTAAGGACTATCTTCATTGCACATGGACAACTCCATCAGTGCTTCGATCTCCTACATTAGATCACACAAGGAGGATCTCAGCACAGTGCACAAACTTCGTAGCAATGGGTAGAATCTCAGTGCGTGTATATAGGAATCACACATTCTAGTCATATTTTTGTGGTGGGTAGGTTTCTCATTTTAAAATTTTGCTAGGGCAGCAGCCTTGTGGCCTACTCTTTACAGTTTCCAACTGCCATGGGATTTTTAACGTGCGCAACTTGCACACGGGAACCTACTAGTTTCTCGCCCCTTATCCAAGAAGGCTAGACATGCTATTTCACTGCTCAAGAGACCAGGGGGAGTTTAGGACCATTGGTTCTGAAAAAAAATTTCCATAAATTATATCCCCTCTTCTGGGAATCAAACCTGGTACCTTTAGAATTTGAGGCAGAGGCCATACCTCTTAACTACTCCGACCTCAACTTGTGTCAGTAAAAAAGCACTAAAGACTTCCTTTCTGAAGCTTTCTGCCATGTTTCATGTTGGTGCATGCACGACTACTTTTTCACAAGTATTTTTGTATGATGCTGTCAGCAGTGTTCTGTGATTCTCGAGTGAAGTGAAATGGCTTGAGCTGAAGGTTCACCATGGAAATAATATCAAAATAAGACTTGTAAAGTGGAGTAAAACAGGACAGAACAAAACATGGAGTAGAACTCAAAATACTTTCTGAGTAAGTTTATTACTTCTGAAACACAGAGGGAAGCAAGTAAACTACATGAATACATGTTTATGCTCCACCCAATGATAGTTGCAGTGAAAATGAAAAGAGAAAATTCTTTGAAAAACCAGTCAGATACAGTAAACTAGATTTATGAGAAAGGTACCCCATGTAGTACGGGGGTCTCTTTTGAGACAAAGAAAGAACAGGACAACCTCTCCCTCAGGCACATTATACAAGGCTGTTAATATGAGGTTGTGCACGAGGCTGACAGCCTCATCATGTAAAATGAATTCCTACAGAAACCAATGTTGCAAGAGCATGTGAAAGCGTTGAGTAGGTTTCCTGCAAGGGGTTCAGCTGCAATGGTGGCTCAATGCTCCATAGGAAGTGAAAAGGGAACGGATGATAATGAGAAAGATTATACTAGTAGAATGCAACAGAAGAAAAATAAAAATAAGAACATCTTGGGTAGCATACACTGAGTTGTGCTGTGATACAGCAACAAAATGTAGTACCAGTGGAGAACATAGACTTACAACCAGTGGTTTTGTTTTCCCTCAACACCATTTGCACTATTTCAGGATATAGTATAAATGGAAAACAATATGGAAAATGTATCATTGACAACACACAAGACAAATACAGAGATGAAATATGAGTTTCAAGAGCAACGATCAGAATTAGCATTGACTAGTAATTATGTCACAGATAATCCCTAAAAAGACGGAACTAAAGAGACCAAAACAGTTAAAATTCACTGACTTTGACAAATTATAAGAAGAAACAATAAGTGATGTATAATGAAATCACCAAGACCTGTGAAACCTTGCCAGCCAAGTATGGAAACAAAAACAAAGCATAGAATTTCTTCAAGATACCAACACAGGAGACATTAAGGAACAAATATGGGTCTAGAAAAATAGGTACTTCTTGGTAGAAAAATGAAGTACAATACGCTGTAAAGAAGGGAAAATAATCTTTGCAAAATCTTGATGAAATCTAAGAAAGAAAATGTTCATGTATGACACCACCTAGCAGGAAAGGGCATTAAATAAATAAACAAATACACATAAACAGGTAATAGCAGGCACTCATAGAAAATAAAGAAGTAGAAAACGAGACAACAGAAAAACAACATACATCATAGACTTTCCGGCGACTTGATCCTGTGATCATCTTAACGGCAACACCACGTCATTGGCAAGTACACCAAATGACAAATCCAAGCAAGAATCTTATAAAAATTATAGGAAAGAAATAGACGACCTCAGTAGAGAATTTCAAAGAGAATTTTATCGAAAGATTGAAAACATGAAACTAAGAAATGAAGGTTATAAGCCAGCTACTGTTATTGTTGATAACAATGGAACCAACTATTTATTAGAATAACAAGAAAACCAGATAACTAGAATATTTTCAGGACCTACTAAGTTCAACGAGAAAATAAAAGAATGCTATATTCAACACACCAAACAGTAAACAAGAATCAAGCATATAAACTAATGAAATAAAGGCAGTTACATGGAACAACATAAGACATAAGTCAGCAGGAGTATATGAAAAAGCAGCAGAAGCTGTACAATCTTGTTATGAAATTGGAGGCACATGGTTAAAGAATTTTTAATTTAACACTGCTAAAAATCATAGAAAAATAGCAGATGACCATTATAATTCGTCTTGAAAAAGAAGCATAACAAAAGAGAATATGGAGTATTTAGAGAAATCTCTCTAGGAAAAATGTCAAGACACTTAATCAATCAGAGAATAATACCCATAGCAGAAGATCAAGTAAGCACAACACGCTTTGGTTTCAGACATCATCATCATCATTTGTCTTTTCACTCCTAATGCAACATGAAGCCATCAGTGTAGATGGTCCCCTTGCAGGAAGCCTCCACCAAGCATTCACGTGCGCCTACAGTGGTGGTTTCTGTAGCAATGTGTTTTACATGGTGAGGTTGCCAGCCTCATTCATAACTTTATACTGTATTAGTCATCTTGTATGGCATGCCTGAAGGAAGATAACTCATTGATGCCTTATTTTACCTTTGAGAGATCTGTGATAAGACTACTGAATACAATGAAACATGTGATATATTATTAGTAGGTCATGTGACAGAATAGACTGGAACAAGCTCTGGTTTGTTGTAAAAGAAAAAAATCTTACTTACTTAGTCGTTCCCCTTCTACCGTGAGGTGTAGAGGTTTGGAAGAGAGACATTGAATAACAAAGAATTCAAAATTAATTTAATGGCTTAATATTATCTTATATGACAATATTTGTGTCATCATCATTTTGTGATCCTGCATCAATAGTAACAAATGGCACTTAACGTAGAAATAGTGCATTTATATTTTTTAGTTTTTTTTTTTAGCCTTATAGTGGGGACACTGGATATGGATGCGATACTGAGGACAATAAATGATCGCTTGTTAGAGAATGTGATCGCTTGTTAGAGAATGACACTGCAATTGATGAATCAACAAGGTTAAGATTGTTGGAATTTGGCATCAAACAAAAGGCTAGCAGAGATTGACACATGAGAGGATGCATCCATTGTGTATACAACGAGTGCACAAAAAAAAACAGTTAGTATGCATAACCTTCAACATATGCTGAGAGAGACTGAGAACCTAAGGGTGTGCCTGGAGTGCAATGATGTTTATTCTGTTCAACAATAAAAATAAAAAATATATTTTAGTTGCTATAACACAGGTACAATTTTGTAGTGCCTCCAGGAAAGCAAATAGTAAGCATTTTGTGTTTATGTAAGCAAGTTTAAATTCTGCACAAGAAAATAACTTTATAATACATTATTTCAGCTGCCAAAGACACAGTCAAGTTTAAACATAACTCTGAGAGTAATTTTCTCAAAGTTGAAATGGCAACAGAGGAGGACTTTAACACATACACCAATTTGATATCTGTCCATGGATATGTTTGTAGTACTACTGAACAGAGGAAAGAACTAATAACACAAATTGCAGAAAAAACCCAGATGGAAGTGGTAAACATATTTCAGCAAGATGAGCCTAAATCATCCATCATTGTATTCAACCCAGAAACATGTCAAGGTACAGTATTCGTCTGTTAAAAGAGTATAACAGCATTATGCTCTTTGTACAGCCATAATTCTTGTTAACTGATTTGTATTTCTTCTTCTTTCACTTCCCAACTTGCAAAGGAGCATAGACCGTCAAAAAACGAATGCTTAAGTCTTCCTGTACCGTACCATCAGCTCAAGGTCTTCATCATCCCCTTCATGTCTGTCTCCTGTTTTCTTTTCCGTATGTTCTTTGGGCTTCTTCTGCCTCTCTTATCCTGGGGATTCCAGCGCAGGGACTGCCTGGTAATGTTATCAGCAGATTTTCTCAGTGTGTGTCCTGTCTATCTCTAGTGTCTTCTTCTCATTTAATTTATGTTTAGCATCAATTCTTTTGTTTCTCATTTTCTTTATCCATGGTATTGTGAACATTTTCCTGTGACATAATAATGCAAGTGATATTTTCCTTTCTTGATATGTTCTAACTACACTCCTTTCAGGTCAGTTTACATTCAGTGTTTGAATGTAGTTTTTAAAAAAAAAAAACTTTCTACCTGGTTCAGAACTTTCTTTCCTTAAAATTAGTGATTTACTTAATTTGTTCAGCATAATTTTTGGTCCATGTATACTTGCATTCATCTCTAGACAGGTGATCTTTTCTATCTGTGATGAGCATGTGCCCAAATATTTATATTGATATACATGTTTTATAGAGAATCTTTCAGACTATACAATAATGTGTTCTGTTTCCTTATTATTACACATTTGTAATGGGATGTTAAGAATCTCATAATATGTTGGTACATCTAATTTAGAGAATAAAAAACAATAAACTTCAGTTTGATTTGTGATTATGTAAGCAAGTTTAAATACTGCACAAGATAATAACTTGATAATATATCATTCCAGCTGCTGAAGACACAGTCAAGTTAGACATAACCCTTCGAATTCCACAGAGTGGAAATTAATTATGGAATCAGAGAGTTAATAAGTAACAATCTGTTTTTTTAAGCTGTTGTTGTCATTATTATATAGTTTTACAGGTTTGAGATTTGCAAATACCATGTGTTCATTGTTTACTACCATTATAATTCTCTCAGATATGCTGTTTATGTGTTATCATTCATATATTTGTTCTATGAATGGCCAGATATAAGTGCAGCGACTTGGACTACTGTGTTCCTTGACAGAGTGCGTCTGATCTTGGCCCCTGTCTTTAAAACAAACTGTGTGAAAGTAAGCGGTTTCAATCCTTTGAGCTCAGATGATACCATAAGACGCTACATGTCGAACAGTAAACGCAGTGGGGGAGGAGAAGTAAGCTTTTTTCAGCGGCTGAGTAAAACTGAAGCTCTTGTCTGTCTCAAAGAAGTAGAGAGTAAGAATTTTTATTTATATTTTTCTCATTTTGTTCCTAAGAATGCTTTTCACTCTGTTAAAACTGATTTTGCTTTTGCAATTCTTGCCTTGATTTCATTTAGACATCTCCCATCATATGTTATAATAGATTCAAGATTGTTGGGCTGTTTCATTTATTTTAATGCTTTCCCATCAGTAAATATCTTACATTCTGGCTAGCCATTAATTCTGGTTTTTTTTTCAGCTTATTTCAAATATTTCATCTGTTCTGTAGTAGAGCAAACGTGTTATCAAAATGAACTGTGTAATCAAAATTAATAGTGTATTCTTCTTAATGAACTACTGTATGCTGATGACCAGTACATGTTTTACAGAGATGGGGACCACAGTTGAAAATATATTCAAAGGGGAAGAGTGGCGTAAGTCGGATGAGACTTGGATTAACTACCAGCAAGTCATCATCAGCCTTGGCAGAGAGTGTAGAACTTGGGGCAGTAGGAAAGCAGAACTGGAAATTAATCAACTGGGATAATTATGCCATTGTGTATACTGATGGGTCTGTCTGTGATCCATGGTGAGAAATCAAGTTGGGGCTTCTCTGTTAGGGTAAAGGGCAGAATCGTTGCGGAACATTGAGGGGCTTACAAGATAACAACTTCCAGCTTGAGAATGGAGGTAGAGGTAGCTACTGCAGCCTTAAGATGGCTAACTGAAACTTTATTAACAAAGGCAGTCATTGTGTCAGACTCTCAGTCCATGATTTGAAAGGTTAAAAATGGTTGGCTAAGACATAAATGGAAAACTTTCATAGAAACTTCAAATCTGCAAGAACTGGTGTGGATCTACTGTCCTGGTCATGCAGGGGTATGAAGTTATGAGAGAGCTAACATATTGGCATCATGAGCACCCACAGTGGGGACACTGGATATGGATAAGGGAGAGATACTGAGAACAATTTATGATCGCCTGTTAGAGAATGACGCTGCAATAGATGAATCATCAAAGTTAAGACTGTTGGAATTTGGCATCTAACGTAAGGCTAGCAGAGATGGCCAAATAAGAGGATGCATCGGTCGTGTATATGTCCAGCGAGCTACAGGAACAGTTAGCATTCACACTCTTCGACATATACTGAGGGAGACTGAGCACCTGTTGGTTTGCCCAGAGTGCAAAAATGTTGATTCTGAATAACAATAACAGAGACGGTGCACACATTAAAGATATTAAAAACAAACGTTAAAGGTAGTCATATAGCAGATACTGTCATAGGTAGTCATATAGCAGATACTGTCATAGGTAGTGAGGTGTTAGTAAATTCACCATACAAGGTTCAGCTTTATTAGGTGAGGTGACCAGTTCCCTTCCTCGCTGCCTTTACTTTCTCTAACCCAAGAGCAGAATCAGGTACCCATTTACAGGTTGGTGGACTGGAGTGTGACACGAACAGGTTTTGAAGCCAGAAACCAGTAATTTTGTAGTGAGAGGGAAGTACCACTCTGCCAATGAGATGTTCACAGAATCATATACATCATTTTTAATACCAGCTGCTTAGAGCATGACACGAAGATAACATAAAACAAATAAATATATATAGTTATGCTATGTAATTGCTAAAGGGAGAAAAGAAAAACGCTAAAGCTTGTAAAATTAAATTAAAACAAGTGAATAGGTTCAAATACCATGCTCACTTCACACAGAAAATTGGACAGGAATACTGAATTGAGAATTCAGCAAGTCAGTAATGTAATCTTCCAGCTCACTCCAATTATGACGCATGCAGTGAGCAAAATGACTACTAAGAAACATATGATAAACAAACTCTACCAACACTGTGCTATCTATAGCTGATCTGGACACTAAGCTAAGGGCTAGAAAGAATGAATATGACCTTTGAAAAGAAAAGTTTGAGAAAAGAAGCTAAGACATAATTAGAAATGTAGTAGTCAGGACAAAAGTTGGAACAGCTTCAGTGACTTTGATCCACTGTCACTGAACGTCAGCTCTTGGTGAAACAGCTTCAGTAAAGAAATGTATTAAAAAATAAGAAATTAGCTGGTTAAGACATCTGATAAGGATGAATCCCAATCATGTAATTGTGGCCGGGGGAGTGGACGGGAACGGCTCCAATAAAGGTTACTGTGACCGGGTGAGGAAAAATGTAGGACTTCTGTTGTAAAGCCGTTTTGTGACAGGGTGAAGAAATGAGGGGCTTCTGTTGTAAACTGGCTATCGCCAGAGGTGGTGGTTACAGAAGAGATGTGTAATAAACCCAGGTAGTTGTGGTAGACTCGTCTATGTTGGTGTGTGGCTGTGTGATCGTAAGAATGCAGTACTCTGTTTCCGATAGTCAAATGTCAACAATGTAACTTCCAACTTGTGTTCAAGAAGTAAGTCTAACTTCGTCTTAAATAAACGATACCTTTTATTCAGTGGTTGCGTTCGCTAACCATTTCATGCTGGTTCATAGAATATATTCATTAAAGGTGTACAAAACCACAGTCCATACGAATCAAAACATAAATGGGACCTGCTAGATGGGAAAACGGCCTCCGCTCGTCTCGTGCAAAAACAACTCACTCTAATCTCCCCTTTGAAAAAATAACTTCCGTTTCTTTTCTTGTATTGCTACTACACCAGCTTTGATGACGTCATTTCATGTACACCATGAAATGATGTCCTAGGTTTGGGACTAGGGTTAATTAACTCACTAGTCACTTCAAATACTTAGTGTTTAAAATCTTGCTAAAGTATTCTTACACTAACTATAATAAAGTGGTAGCACCTTAGTGCTAAAACGACGTGGTAATCCTATACTGTCACATACGCCCGGGGCCACCAAAATGTATCCTGGAAGGGAGACATATTCCGAAGAACTACTGAAAACTAACCCTAAAAAAAACTTAAGGGAAAAAAAAATGTATATACCAATTCCACCAGATTATTATGTCAATATACATCAAAACATAAATGGGACCTGCTAGATGGGAAAACGGCCTCCGCTCGTCTCGTGCAAAAACAACTCACTCTAATCTCCCCTTTGAAAAAATAACTTCCGTTTCTTTTCTTGTATTGCTACTACACCAGCTTTGATGACGTCATTTCATGTACACCATGAAATGATGTCCTAGGTTTGGGACTAGGGTTAATTAACTCACTAGTCACTTCAAATACTTAGTGTTTAAAATCTTGCTAAAGTATTCTTACACTAACTATAATAAAGTGGTAGCACCTTAGTGCTAAAACGACGTGGTAATCCTATACTGTCACATAATCTCAGAATGAATGTGAGCAGGTGTAGTGGGTGACGTAGAAGAAGATGGATCGACGAGATGACATCATCTTAAAGAAGCACAACATGATAGGTCACAAGGTGCAGTGTTCACTAGGTATGAAACCAGTCATCAATCCCACCTGTGATGCTTTGTGGTGTCAGTGGTAGATAAATGAAAGTAAGAAAGGAGATAATTTTCTCACACTGAGGCCGTTCCATCTTTCCATTACTTTGGGGTCAGAGTGGCTAAGAGGTGTGGCATTCACCTCGAGTTCTAGAGGTACCGGGTTCGATTCCCAGTTGAGGGAATATAATTTATGGAAATTTTATTTCAGAACCAGTGGTCCTAATGATGTCACACTCTCCCCTGGTCTCCTGGGTAGTGAGATAGGATGCCTAGCCTTCTCAGATAAGGGCAAAAAAATAGGAGGTCCTGTGTGCAAGATGCGCATGTTAAAAATCCCACAGCAGTTGGAAATCATAAAGAGAAGGCCTATCAGGCCACTGCCGTGGCTAAATTTTTAAAATTAGAAACATACCCAGCACAAAAATATTTATAGAATGTGTGATTCCTATATACCCACATTGGGATTCTCGCCAGTGCTACAGAGTTCATGCACTGTGTTGAGATCCTCCTCATGTGATCTAAGGGAGGAGATCATATTTTCTCCATTTTCTTCCCAAGATTTCTGTTTTGCTGCTATCACCTTATTTTTTGCTTCTGTTCTGAGTCTCACATATTCCCTGTATTTCTCTGTTTTTCCTGCTTTGTTTTTACCTTCTAAGTATTATTTCCATACCTTTTCCGTGCTCTTACTTTTTCTTTAGCATCTTCTGTCCACCAAGATGTCCTCTTTCCCTTCTTCGCAAGTCAGACTTCACCACATGCTTTTCCTGCTAATGCTAATGCTAATGTAAGCTAGAGGGTTTCCAGGGCGACTGATCATTCTTCTGTGTTTCTATGCTGGAACAATAAGCCCCTGATACCTGGTCTTAACTTCTGGCTCTCTTTGCTTGTAGGTCTTAATGCTCATCTCTCCTGCTTGATTACTTAGTTTCTTGCGTGATGGTGGGCAATGCCTAGGTCAAGCAACTATATCAGTTATTATTTTAATTGTCAGCAGATATTGATCACTTCCAATCTCTGACCCTCTCCAGACTCTAGCATCCCGCACATACTTGGATGAGCTCTTCCTAACAATGGCATAGTCTGTGACTAATGTTCTCATTCTTAGTTTGTTCATATCTGGTGTATGTATTTATGCGCTTATGAGAGAACTTTGTATTCATAATGACAAGGTTTTGTTCAGTGCAGAATCTAAGCAGTCACTATTCTGTTGACATTTAGTGTATTTTGTCCATACCTTTTGATAACTCCACCCCATCTAGAATGGTAATTTCTAACTCTCCGAGGAGGGGTTATTTCATCCAGGCAGTTTTCTACAGTCATTTAAAGCAGCTCGAAGAATTATCCTTTGTTTTCTGCTCGCTTAATCTTCATTTGGCCAGTGCACAATGTCCAGGTTGACTGTGGTTTCTCCTTGCTTTAGCACCATAATGCACTCAGCAACAGAGTTCCATCCTTTGATGCTTCGTTTCCTTTAGAGCCAGATTTCTAATTTTGCTTTCCAAACCTCCTCCACCAGCTCCTCTTCTTTCACGTTAATACTTTTATTGTTCCATGGACCATAAATCATCGTCCGTAATTTGTGCCAGTTCGTCGCCTTTAAGATCAGTCCAGTTTTCTCGCTGTTAAATAGCTGAAATGTTCATGAAATGTAATAACGGCTTATGAAACCGGTGTAGAAGTGGTTTCTCAATACTTGATTACAAATGTATTCACTTTCCAATAATTATCATCTTCTGAATTTGGTAATTGCAAAAACAAAAGATCCTATACACAAACAATTTTTTTTTCTCACTTCTTTTCTTTCCATTCGGAATATAAGGCTACAACTATTGCTTGATCCCAATTTATATTGTAAGCCACCTCTTTTAACTGTGCTCCTAATAGCCTGGTTGCCATAGCATCCTCTTTCACTGTTTTTCTCCTGTTTCTCTGTTACATTCTTGGCTCTGCTACTCAAGGAACGAAAAAAAAAAGATATGATGAAAGTATGCAAAGTTTGGCTTTTTCTTGTTCTTCACTGTTGGTTATTTTTTTTGTTTGGTGTTGTGTCTTTCATTTGTACGATTTCATGCATTTTCTATAAGCCATTCCTTGTGATGCTTATCTGATTTGCCAAAGATCTCTTCACAAGTGTTCTGAAGTGTTTACTAGACTTTGCAATTTTGTCAAAAGTTTCCTCCATGAGGTTTCCTTTGTTGCTTCAGATCTGTTAGTCAAATTCTCTTTAACTTGTACATTATGTCTTTGTCTGTTAGACTTTGTGTGTTGTGTTTGTGACTTGTTCTTCTTGCTGTGTCTCTGAAAGCTTCCACTGTATCTTTGCAGTCTCTAATACACTAGTAGAAGATAGTGATCCACTCCTCCATCAGGTCATCTTATTACCTTGACATCCCATGGGCAGTGTCTCCATTTCCTATCTAAGGGAGAATTATCAGTTTCATTTTCTTTGTACCTATCCATGGAGGTCCTTGTGATCTTATTTAATTCTTGTGTGGAAAGATGGTTTCTCCAGTGACAAGTTCATTGATTTCCACATTTTCATTTCTGTTTCCTGTCATTCTTTTCCATAATCAGTTCATAATTCCTGTTGTCATTCCAACTTTGCATTCATATCTCCTGTGGCTATCTTAATGTCTTGTCTTAGTGCTTTGTCTTCTGCTCCCTGCAGTTTATCATGGAAGTCTATTTTGACAGTATTATCTGCATTGTTTTCTAGTGTGTAGCATTGGATTATGATTCTTCCTCATGCTGCATGGAATCTTGCTGTTACTGTTCTGGGTGATATTGGTTACTTTGCTGTGAGTGCCTTCCTTACCTATGGTGCCATCATGAAGGCAACCACCTTTCTGTGTGTGCATGATCAGCAACTCTTTGTCCTGAATAGATATTTTCTCTGGCATTCAGTGTTTTGCGTCCTTCTGCATTTCATCTTGTCTCTGCCAGTTCCAATAGTTTTAAGCTGCAACATCTCATTTCCTTGGCCGCTTGTGCTTTTTCCCAATTTTGTTTAGTAGTCATGCACTGCATGTAAGTGAATCTGGATTTTGCCTTTATTGATAGACAGTTTGTGAGTGGCCAGACTTTCGATGTGTGGCTTTCATCAAACAGTGTCATGCATCTTTTTTGAGAGGATTCTTGTGGAAACAGGCTGCAGTTTACATTACTGTCCCAGTTAATGACTGTTCCATTCTTCTTACCCCTCTCCTAAAAATGCTGGGTACAGTTTACAGCTTGGTAACTTTGGAAGTGAATTCTTAACAGAGCAGTCAAAGTATCATCAGGAAATAATGCAAACTGTTCATTGCAAATATGCCCTTCAACAAAGGGACAACTTTTGCCATTTCAGCAAAATAATTTTTCTATACTTCGGTTGTTGACCCAATCTCAACCCCCAGAACTGGAAGACATGTTTTGCTCTCATTGTCTGGCCTTTCCCCACATGACAGTTTAGGCCTTATTGAACATGTCAGGAGCAGCATAGGGCTCCACTGACATGGCTCATGGCATCCACAGTGCACACAAGCCTTCCCACCACTTTAAGGTGGAGCGCAGTACAAGCAAGTGTAATTACCAAATATTCTTCTGGAATTTTCTTTCACAGTAATTAATGGTATAAAAACAATTTTACCTTCATTAAAAAATGTTGTGTACTATGCACTTACCTTTTTTTAAAAAAATTAATAATGTGATTGTTTATTGCTACTATAATTAGTATAGCATTCCTCTGTATTTGGTTCAGGTTGTGAGGGACTTGTAAGCAAGGGACAGCATTCTCTAGAAGGATGTGAATTTCAAGTCAGCCAGTATTACCCATGTCTTAGCCAAGATGTTTACAAGAAGCAAATTGAGCCAATACAGCAGCAAGTCATGAATGCAAGAAAAGCAGATGGTCTTCATTCTGAAACTTCACCTCATTTTCTACTTCCTAGAGGAAAAATGGCAACAGTGCATGGACAAATATCACAGCCCATGCTGAGATGCACAGCTGTACCTTTCTATGACCGTTCTGGTCTGCTAGAGCCTTCTCTTAAAAGTCCTGGGTACTCTTTACATCTTTGTAAATTTGGAAGTGAATTTCTGACAAAGCAGTCAAAATATCTTGAGGAAATAATGCAAAAAGTTCATTGTAAATACACCCTTCCACAAAGAGAAAACCATGGCGTTTTGTCTCTGAAACTAAACTGGCCTCATAAGTTACCATTTAAAGAAGTCAGAGGTATGTTAAAAAATGGCCTTGATGCTGTGTGTAAACATCTAGACACTTTCAAGGTGGTACAGTTTAATGTTGATAAGGTCCATATTTATGACTTTCAGAAATTCTGCCAGACAAGATGCAAGCAAGAAATACCTGGAATTGAGTTTTTCTTTGACCTTCTGGATAATGTGGCTGTTTTCATCAGTGATTGTAATGAACTTTGGATAAGAAAAGGTGTAAACAGCACGTACCACAAATTCTTATCCAACATTGGTGCTGATAGCCATAGTTCTCATACAAATGTGCATCAGAGTAAGAAAAACATAACAAATCCGGAGGAGAAAGGAGTAGGTAGTGAAATGGGGAGTGTTGACTATGATGGAAAAAGCTGTATAGAACAGTCTGGACCAAAACATACAGGTAAGAAGGAAAAGCCTCCAGTTACCCCTCGACCTCGTAAAGAAAAGAATGTCACTGAGGAAAAAGATGAACAGCTAAGTATAGAACAGGAATTAGAATTAGAAGAAAAGGATATAATTTTGTTCCAAAGAACAAATTTTCATCAAGATGTCGAGAAGGAAAACAAACCAATGAAAATCATCTTGAACTCTGATAAAATGCAGGCTTTCATCAAAGCGAATGACAGAGAAAAAATCAAGAGTGCAGAACTTCAATTGTTAAAGAAATCAAGGGATTTCATATCACTAGATATCACAAGCATGTTTTCACAAGAGCAGGTACAGCTTCTCAGTAAACAAGATGTTCAGGACAAAATTAATAACCTATTTAAGGAACAGAATTACCATGCACACTTTAGAAGCAACATGAAAGGGATCACTCTTTATTTTGTCAAAAGTGTTGATGACTCTGCTCTGAGGAATATTGTAAATTCTCAAGTTATGGTCAAACAGAAGCCTGTTGATAGGAACATTGCTTTTTTACTCCAGTCTGACAAAGGATGCAAGTTTTTGGCTGACCTCTGTGAGAGTAGTGATGGTGTGAGAGTGAGTTCCTGTGTCAAACTCCAGGGAGATTGTCTACAGATCATTGCCTCATCACAGCAGCTGGATTTACTAATAAGAGCTGTAGAGCACTTTGCAAAAGAGAACCAGACTTATGAAAAACGTATTCCATTTTCAAATGGTAAGCAGGCATTTGTCAAGAAGTTCTTTAGTCATGAGATGACACAGATTATGAGTTCTCTGACACCTCTTGGAGCTCAAATAGTACATAATGCAGAAGACATTACAGTGAAAGGACTAAGAGATGGTGTCACTCTTGGAGAAAAGAAACTGTCTCAAATGAGGTGAGTTTTGTATTAATATTTGATCTTTAATAATGCTACAATTTTTTTGGTAATGAGGTATTTTACTGAAAAACAGCAGTGTGCAACTGTTTTGATAACATTTCAGATAGATGTTAAAGAAGGATCTATAGAGAGTTATTTCATGCCATATACTTTGGTTGATAAAATGTTGATAGTACTAAAATTTTGATAGTAATATTTTGATTACATACATCAAGATTATGGTTTTATTTTTATCATCATCCATCATCATCATCAGTTAGCTCCTGATAGTGATAGTTAGATACTTCAACAAATTCATTCCAAGCCTTGCTGTCCTGTGCTTTCCATTCAAGGCTTTACATTTCTTCTGTTTTCCTTTCATGTCTATCCCCAGTTCCTTTCACCATGAGCTTTTAGATCTCCCTCTGTTTCTCTTACGTTGGGGATTCCAGAACAACAAGGATTGTCTTGCCATCATCTCATCTCAACCCGTAACCTGTCATGGGTCATAGGGGTGCCATGGTGGAAGCATCAGCAGACAAGGTCCTCCACTGCTCTCTATCCTCAGCAATGCATACAAGTGTGGAAAAATCGTGCCCTGCCCATTCTTTGATGTTATCAGCCCAGGATTTGCTTTGCCTTCCTCTTTTCCGTCTACCTTCGACTGTTCCCTGGAGGATCGTTTTCGAAAGGGAGTCATGACGAGTTACATGCCCAAACCAGGCAACAACTACTAACAAAAGTGGTTCTTGGTGGCCTGCATACGTGTTTATTTTCTCTCTAACATAGACATTTGTTTTGTGCTCTTTATAGCAAATGCGCAAAATTCTTCTATAACATTTCTACTCGAAAGCCTGAATCCTTCGCTCTGTGTCTGCAGAGTGTCCAGCCCTCACACCCATACAAGAGAATAGATAATACAAGTGATTTATGTAATTTGATCTTCACAGGAAAACTGATGTTACTTTTCCAGATCACATTCAGCCTTGTCATGGCAGCTGAGGCCATCTGAAGTCTTGTCTTGATTTCTTTACTTGATCTTCCATCACTACATATAGTGGACCCCAGATATTTAAAGGTGTTTACTTCTTCTAACGTTTGCCCATTTAACGTGATGTTGGTCGGAACATGTCTTGCCATGCTATCTATCAACTGGAGTCCTTACCAGTATATGTCAAGTTCTTTCAGTCAATTTTACATTGGTGACCATTTTGTACTATTTCAGTCCTTCTATTATGTGCAGGCATACATTTATGAAAGTCTGTAACTCCTTGGTTATCCTTTCTGTCATTGCGTGTTTCAGAGCCAAACTGCCTTGACATCTGAGTTGACAATTCTGATTTTTTTTTGGATTTGATTTATTTTGATTTCCATATATTTCCAGTGCAATGAAAGCACCTGTAGACTTTTAGATTTCTTTTTTACATATCTGTTTGTTTCTCCAACTCTCTGTATATTGCAGCCAACACTTACATATGATTTCATATTTTGCAGGGCTGTTTCTCAAGGTGTAATCTGGCTGTAATTTGCTGGATTTATTCTCATAATCTTTATCTTTTCTTTTTGAATTTTCAGAAAGTGTTTTAATGTATTTTGTTCTTGACATTCTTCACAAATGTTGTCTTAAAATATCCTTTTTTTAAAGCCTAAATCACATCAAATTTGTGTTAACTGGCATTTCTTAATTCTTCTTGAATTTTACGGCACTTTGATTGGTTTTTATTTTTAATAATTTGTATACTGCCTTCCCTTCTCACTCATGTTTCAAGCTTCTGTTTATGATCTTTGTATAACTCCTATTTTCTGATCTCTGCAGATGTCTTTGCGTTGCTGTATAATTCCCTCATATTTTCCTTAGGTTGCAGCTTCCTCTGCTTGTCTTGCCAACATGTCAGGTTATTTTCTTTTTTCTCTTCTAAAATTTCTTCAATCCAAGCAGGAGGAGAGGCCATTGTCCTCGTTTATCATGCACTATGTGTGAAGATCTGGAACAGTGCAATCTGGCCCAAAGCATGGAAAAGATCTGTGTATATCCCTCACCCAAAGAAAGGCAATTTGAAACTGTGTACCAACTATCGTACTATTGCTTTAATAAGTCATGCCAGCAAAATCCTCTTGCAGATTATCATGAAGAGGATAGAAAGAAAGTTAGAACATGAAATACATGAAGTACAGGCATGTTTTAGACAAGGCAGAGGTACGAGAGATCACATCTTTAATGTGAGAAACATCCTCGAGAAATGCAGAGAATACAATGTAGATCTTCATGCCTGTTTTGTAGATTACACCAAGGCCTTCGACTGTGTACAACATCAGAAATTGTGGAACATCATGAGAGACATGGGATTTCCAGAGCATTTGATCCATCTAATTGAAACACTATACCATGAACAACAAGCAGCTGTCAGAGTAGCGGGAGAAACATCAGGATGGTTTGAGGTGAAAAGGGGAGTAAGACAGGGTTGCATCCTCTCGCCATACTTGTTTAACATCTAAGCAGAAAATATAATGAGAAATGTTCGGAGTGACCAAGAATGTGAACATTGTGATCCATTCACAATTGGTGGAAATGCGATCCCAGAACTCAGGTACGCAGATGACAGTGCCAAGAGACTAGAACAGTTAATCCTGTCTGTCAAAAGACACAGTGAGGTTCAGAACCTTTTTCTGAACACAAAAAAAAACAAACAAAGATTATGTCCACAGACAAAACAAGATGCCAACCAAAAATTACCATCAGTGATGAGGAAATTGAAAATGTCACAAATTTTGAATATCTTGGCTCCATAATTAACAACAATGGAGACTGCTCAAAAGAGGTCAGAAGGAGACTGGCCATAGCAATGCAGAGGTTAAATAAAATGAATGTGACCGCGCCATCTTGTCAGCCATATTGTCTCCGTGCTTCACCCATCTTGTCAGCCATATTGTCTCTGTGGTTTAGTGCCTTTTCACCACATTATCTTCAAGAAGAAGATTTATTATGAGGCCACAATAAAGCCTACAAATTAGTTGTGTTATATTTGTGTTTTTCGCTATTTCTAGAGCGATAATCGCGTGTGTTATTTGCGTGGCGCAATTAATATGTGCAGCGGATTAAGTTGAGTGATTCGACCGAGGGCTTATAAAAGAGATAGCGAGCGGCAAACAGGCCTTTTTGAAGATTCAGTCCAGACAAGAGAAAATGAAGATACTAGGCGCCCTGTGTGGGTAGAACAGAGACATGACACGTGAGTTTGATTTAAAAGTAGATAGCTTATTTCCTAGTGAAATTACCATTATTTCGCTGTAGCTTTAGAATTATATTGAGCGTTTCTGTTTTAATGGTTAATGAAATAAATAGATTGATGTGTTTCCAGGACCTGATAATTTAGTCTTGAAATATAAATGAGTGATAGATTAAGGGATAGGTTTTATTAGGCATGATTAAGTCCAAATCACATATGTGAAAGTTTAAGAGCGATCTATTACTTGAATTTAGATGATATTAACTGTTATCAAGATGGCAGCCGGGGGGCTACGTGGTGATGACTTTAGTTCCAGTTTTGTTAAAGTTAAGAATAATTATATTTTATTCTTTAATGTAAGAGCATTTAAGTGGATTTCACGATAGCCTACTTATCATAATCCTACTGTTTATCTTTAGTGGTTACTTTGAAGTGAGAATAGTCATTTAGGTTTCTGGTGAGATTAGAGCCACGCCAGGGTGCGTAAGGCAAGTTGAGACAGGTGTTTCTCTGTTTGCTCCTGGTGGAGCATGGAAAAACCAATGCAGCTGGTGTCCACCACAAGTCCACAAGCATTTTTATGCTATTACAGTGATTGTTTCTGTAACAATGTGTTTCATGTGATGAGTCCTCAATCTCATCAGGGGTCATATACGACACGCTTGTGGCCAAGGCGCACCAGTCGTCACTTACGACATGTTCAGAGTACAGGAACGAATATTGATGTGGGTTGGTTGAGAGGTAGTAGTTTATTCTCATTATTGAGAGTATTTGTTGTACATGTAGTTGAAGAATATTATTTTATGT
Organism: Oreohelix idahoensis; assembly: GCA_024509875.1. NCBI lineage: Eukaryota > Metazoa > Mollusca > Gastropoda > Stylommatophora > Oreohelicidae > Oreohelix > Oreohelix idahoensis. The sequence continues at coordinate 21,022 of JAMPIV010013103.1, forward strand.
TCAGTTGTTTATTATTTAATGATTGTTATGTGAAGGATGGTTTGTGAGAGCACGTGGTCTTACTTGGAGATATATATTTCTCTTCTCCGCTCCTGAGGGAGCAGGGGCCACCAGTGTGGTTTGCCTCCGCATGAAGCATTCGGATGTCCTTGCAGTAGTGGTTTCGGTAGCAACCTGTTACATGGTGAGATTGCCAGCCTCATGCACAACACTATACTAGTATCGCTAGACGACATGCATGAGTGTGTGTGTGTGATAGTTGAGTGTGTGCTCTTGCAGTAGTGGTTTCGGTAGCAACCGATGTTACACGGTGAGATTGCCAGCCTTATGCACAACACCATACTAGTCTCATTGGGTGATATGCATGAGTGTGTGAAATAGTTGAGGGTATCAGGTGGGCGCATGTTTTATGTATGATAAGTGCTATTATCTATGCTATTGATTTTCACTTAGACATTGTTTTATATATTGTTTCTTTCAGAAAGTCTATGAACACTGTCTGGGTGTTCGGTAGTATTAAATGTTGATCTGTATAAGGCTTTGTGTTGTTTGAATTGCTAAGTCTGCTGCTGAGAGGGTTGCAAGCAACCAATAATTGCAACCCCTGTCAAACGATCCTTAATAAATTTTCTTGGTGCATGGGTCTTGGGTGTGAGGTAGCCACATCGACATAAGTTCACCTCCTCCACTACACCTAGCCCCTGTCACATGAAGAACTTATGGCATAACACCAGCAAATTAATAAAAGTAAAACTTCTGAGAACGTGCATCTTTCCGGTAGCAACATATGGATGTGAATCATAGACCATTACTCAAACATTAAAGAAAATAATCAAATCTTTCGAAGCAAAGTGTTGCAGAAAAATTCTCAGAATATCGTGGACCAAGAAGAAGAAAAATATAGACATCTTACATGACCTGAACATCGAGGAAAACTGGCTCCTAAACAATATCATGTCCCGGAAACTGAAATATTTTGGCCACATTAAACGCCATAGTGGCTTAGAGAGAGCAGTGATGGAGGGTGTGGTACCTGGAAGGCGAGGCAGGGGCCAACCAAGACGACGGTAGACACAGGACATTGAAGACACCTTGAACATGACATTGGAGGAGGCAGGAGGGCTGGCTAGAGATCGAGAGTCTTTCAGGCGGGCTGTGATGAGAGCAACGTTCTGCAAAGGACATGCTACATGATGATGATGAATATTTCTTCTTTGTTTGCTTCTGTGTATACTTAATTGGCCTTGGCTCAGGAAATTCTGGTTTTGCTGTTGTTTAAATCTGTCTTCATATTTTAAATTTCTTCTGTCCTTTTGATAAATTTGCTGTTGTTCTCCACACTTTGTGCCATCATTTTGTTTGTATGGAAATTTGCCATTTGCAGTCACATTTCAGTACAAAATAAAAATGAGCAAAGACACGCCAACAAATGGACAAAAATAATTACTAATGTACATAAAAACATTCTTTTGGAGACATCCTCTAGCTGCTATCTCATAAAGTTAGGATGAAATATAAAGAACAAAGACATATCAACAACTGGACAAAAAATACATAAACAAATGATGTACATATAGACACCCAGAAATTAAACTGAAAAAAATTAATTGTCTAAATAACCCAGTTCTTTTGAGAAGGAATGTATGGGATGAGGTAAATTATTCATGGGGATCCTGAGGCCTGATATTGGATAGTGAAGAATAGAACCACTGCTTACAATTTCCACCATGTACTTAAAAAACAGCTTAGAAGGATTATATGCACGAAGCTAGCAACTTTGTCATGTAAAACAAATTGCTTCAAAAACCACATCTGCAAGTACATATGAAATTCTTTGATGGAGAATTCAAGCAAGAAATCTGTTTTGATGAATTAATTCTTTTGAAAAAAATGTTAGACATAGCTTTCATTTGGAAGATCAGTTTGAGTTAATGGTTTGGTGGTGTTGATTTGCCTTTTTTAACCAAAAAAATATTATTTTCGTTTTGTATTTATTTGTTTTACATTAATAGTTAAGTTTATAATTTGTTGTTTTATTTATAGTGATACGATTATGGTCCAAGATATCCAATTGAAGTATTTTGGCATCAAAGAATATCTTCAGACTGTGGAAGGAAAGTCACTTCTGGCAAATGTTGAAAATAGCAAGTCATGTGTCATCTTACGTTCAGGAGAAGGTAGTGCTGCAGCTTTCCAAAGTAAACAGACACAGCCACAAAAACCTCCAAGCCTCATTGCACTTTCAAAGGTGGGAGAGTGCTCCATCCATTTCATGCAGGGGGACATAACTCTTATTGACACAGATGCCATTGTTAACCCCTTAGACTCCACACTTAAGTGTCAGAGTGGTCTTGGTAGAGCTTTGCTTTCAAGAGGTCAGTCTTTTGCATATATGTCACACTTTATGGAAACTTTTTTTTTTTTTAATTGGGTAGCAAAAAAAAACTTACAGCATTAGAAAGGATAGGTTTTGGATGAATACTTTTTATCATAGAAGAAATATTGATGTTTAGACGGTAGAAAGTTAAAGGTATACATGAAATGACAGTTAAAAAATTGGCGAGTGACTTAACAGAGCTTATAGAGAGGAAATTAGAAACTTTGTGCAGTAAATCACATGGGTTAGTGAGACACCAAAAGGACAAAACAAAAAAATAATCAAGTTTCTTGCACCTTGCCCTGATATTGTATGTAAACAATATTGTAAACGGTAGGGGCTTTGCCAGAATTGTTCATGCTGAATTGCTTTCTTCAATGCTGTATGTAATGTAATAAAGTGTTATTTGTTACAATGACAGTAAATATCATTCACTGTGAATTATTTATTTTGAATAGGATTCATCAGATGTTACTTATTCAAGTGCCATGTCAGCTGGCATATGTCATCATGTCACCTCACAACTTCTGAACCCTAATGCTGTATATCATTTCTGTTGTTTACTTTTGTGTCCATTTCTTGATGTTAAACTTTCTCCATTAACTCATTCTAACCCAGGCATTTTTTCGGTTTTACCCAGGACCCCAAGTGCAGACATTTTTTTTCTACAAGTGATGTTTTAAAAACAGGCAGCAGACATATATATGAATTTAGCAGACATATGTATTATGCACCAAACTTTAGGAAATTGGATGCAGAATGTTGTGAAACAATATTGAGTTCTTATGTGATGTTATAACTGTGTGTTATGTCTTGTGAAGTAAAGAAACAAACAATCAAAACAAAAAATGAATTAAAATTATGCACATAAATAATTCAGCTCTACTTAATCCCTTGGAAGTACATACATGCCACACCTCAGACATGAAAAACCTGTACAAAAAATCCAAAAACCCTGTACAAAGACCCGCAAAACCTGTACAAAGACTGAAAAACGTAACAATAGAGTTAATTAATGTACAGATATATTCAATTAGATGGTTCTGCACCATCATAGTGACATGCGCCCTTTGCCTTTTTAAGCATGTCTTCACTTGCTTTAAAACCTAAACAACAAGAGTTAGAATTTATTTTGTATTGTAGAAATGCTGTGACTGTATCATCATTTAATCTATTTCTGCAAAAAAAAAATTAATACAATTTATGGTGGAAATGAAGAACAGTTTGGTGTGTGTTCTATAGTGCCTTGTAAAAGTATAGATCTAAAGAGACCAGTAATAAGCGTTATGGGTTAGGTTTAGGAATCTTAAATCAAATATATATATATATATTTTTTTTTTATAGCTAGTATTTTTTTTTTATAGCTAGCAATGAAAATATAAACTGGCGCAATATTATATATTCAGAGCATTCGGCGACCGTCATTCCGATATTAGGCCTACCCATAATTTGTTTTGTATTATTATTCAAATTTACATTTCTTACGCACTTTCTACAAGTTTTAGTGAAATCAAATAATATGTAGTGGTATCCACCTTTCTTTCTTTTTTTTTTTTAAGCAGCCGTAAATAATAAATTATCCTAAACCTTAGGGGAAAAGAAAGCATAGGCCTAAGTTATCTGACAGTTAAATCTAACTTCACCTAAACAATGTTACTGTAATATTTAAAAAAAAAAAAAAAGAATTGCTTACCAATACTAAACTTGAAATTAATACTAAACAATAGGCTCGACTTCAAAAAGAACTCAGTGCTGCGTAATCGTTCAAATAATCAGTAACCTGACGCTAGCATTAGCAAAATATGGTGAATGAACAACACGTCACGCAGACTACTGCACATCCCACAGAAATTGAAAAATAGGCAGCTTGATTTTTTTTTATCCACTTGGCTTAAAACCTCACTGAATATCATGCCGCAAATTACGGCTACGGTAGTGGCACAAGACGATCGATTTATATGTATGTTTAATAATTAGGCGAAAAAACACGTACAGACATTTGTACGGGCTGTACACATCTGAAAACGCAAACACCCCATACAGATTATGGGTAAACTATAGCATGTGGCATGTATGGAAGTAAAATGCTGGGAATGGAAATGTTTATCCAATTGACAACTAATTCAAGAAGTTTGATAAAAAATAAATACAAATTTTAATTTATATAAATTTGTGTGTGTGAAGTCACATATTGCTGAACTGGAATCTCACTTACACATTCCTGTCCCATGCAAATTAATTAATTTTTTACTTAAAAATATCACGTGTTCAACATCCTTATCGGAATCGAAAATAAGTTATTGCTAAAATTCATTTAGAAATTATATATTGAGGTTGATTCGTTAATAGTTTATGAGTTATATGTATGTGACTAAGTTACATATAAACAAACAACCCCATGACGTCATTAATTGATAAAAGTATGCAAAAACTAAGTACCAATATAATTTTTTCGCTACTAGTTCAAAATACTTTGTCCACAGGAAGTGTTTACATGATATGAACACTCTATGGCCACTTATTTTCTAATTTTTGGTTCAAATTTGGAATCTTTAAAGTGTGCACACTATGCAGCCTGTTTCTAGATCTATAGCAACTCTAGCAATGGATGTAAGCACACAATTTCAGCTTCAGAATTAATTTATTTTTGCTCACAAAGGTTCACAGATGTGCTGGATGTAATGAAATGATTTAAACTGGCATATTGCCAGATATTTTCTAATTTTCCGCTCAAATGCGATATATCATGCTGGCTCAGGATGCTCCAATATGTAAAAGTAAAGGCCAGTCTGGCGCACCATACAGCTCGCAGTTAGGAATGACTTAAAGTGTCCATATTTTCTCTCTTGTCCAGTTTTTCTTTTCCCAGCTTTCTTGGCCCCAGAACCTCTTTTTTTTATAACACGCTCGTTGATAGCGCAGTGCTTCTACTGACATTGGTAGTGCATTGCTTCTACCCAGTGTGTGTAATATTCATCCTTTGCACGTTGCTTCACTCAGGGCATCCTCAGTTGTGTTTAGCTGTCCTTGAAATTCTTAATATTCTTATATAAAACTATACTACCATATCCACTTGTTAATTTAATGATTATCCATGATTCACATCCATATCACAGGACTAGTTTTATATAACATTGAATAACTCTTCTATCCAATAATATGAGAAAGTTTTGTTGCATAGGAGGCTTTTGATTTTCTGAAATGCTGTTTGTGTCTTATTTATTTTTTAATTTCTTCTTTTATCTATTTATTAATATATCCTATTATTTAAATCTGTTAATGAGATTCAGTATTATCCCATTTACCTGATGCTGAATTCTGAAGAATTTGTTTACTTTGGTCTTCTTGCTATTTAGGATTCGACTTTTATTTTCAATTTCTGTTGAATTAAAATCAATAATTGCCTACTTTTTTTATTTGTATTGTTTCTATGCATTGATTTTTAATATTATATCCATCTGCTGATACTACAGGCATTATCCTTATTGGATTTCATTGTATTTTCCCTGAAGAGAAAGAGCAGAACAGGTGATGGTATACATCCTTGCCAAACTGTTGATTTTACCTGCTGAAAATTTTGCGTATAGCTGCTGTTAGTTGTCAGTACAAGATCTTAATTATTTCTTAAGTCTTTACTGTGTCTTGAAGCTTTCTGGCATATTTTCAATGCCTTTATGTTTCACCTTGTCAAATACCATAGTGTAATATTTAAAGTGTGGCTACTTCTGTGGCTGTCTGTGCTAATGATCTTATAAATATATCATTGGCACTGTTAGCGTCAGTAAACTCGCATGCTTATCATGAATTTCTGGCTTATCTTAGCTGTCACTATTCTAGTGATAATTCTTATTATTATTTTGGTCGTTTGACTCATAAGACTATTTGTGCTGCAATCTTCACATTCAGTAGTGGCTTGTTGCTGTGAACATGGATTTTACTAGACCATCATGTTTGTATCTATTGTTATAATTATTATTTTAAAGTTTAAGTGTCAGTCATTTTCTGAAATCTTCCAAAGCTTCAGCTTCTTTTATTATTTTAGTATCTTATCTTGGAGTCGTGCATTTTAAAATTGTATTATATTATATCCTTAACTTTTGCAGCAGGTGTTTATTCATTCATTCATTCATAACCCTCCACTCCCAAAGCAGCATAGGCCTTCAACAAACACATGCCAAGTCCTCCTGTCATGTGCCATCATCTCAAGTTCTTTCCACGTTCTCATCATTTTCACCTCTGTTTCCAGCTCTCTTCTCCATGTGCTTCTTGGTCTACCTCTGCCTCTCTTGCCCTGGGGGTTCCAGAACAAGGACTGCCTTGTTATGCTATCAACAGGTTTCCTGAGTGTGTGTCCTATCCATCACCATCATCTTCTTCTCATCTCTTGTTCCACTGGCACTTGTCTAGTTAGAGTTAATCCTTAATCCTCATTAATTTCTATCCTCCTTTTGATTTCAGGTACTGTGTGTTTCTTTACCAGTTTATTTCGTTAATTTTATAGTACATATAAGATACTATCCAAAACTCCCGTGGACTGGCCATATGAAGTGCTAACCAGATGTAGTACTTACTTGCGCCGCTAAATATTGCTAAAGAGCTGATTTGCAATTTTTTATGTGCGCATGGTCCTTTTTTACAAGCACTTTTTTCTATGGTCTGTCAGCAGCATTCTGTAATTCTTAAGAGAAATGAATTGACAGGCTTGAAAACAGTAGTGAGTCTGCATCAAGTTTTGCTTCAAGCTTGGCAAAACCATGTCAGCCATCCTATATAATGCTTAAGCAAGCTTTTGGTGATGATGCTGTGGGCAGAACCCAGACTTTTGAGTGGCAACCACGCTTCATTTATGGGCAAATGCCACTTAAAGATTCTGAACACTAATTGGCTTTCCTTATGGAGGAATTCAACATAAGGAATATAGTTGTCAAATTTGTTCCCTGCTTGCTGACTCATGGCCAGAGACAACACTGACTGACTGACTGCACAGAAACTCCAGGAGCAGGTTAAAAATTACTGAAACTTCCTTCCAAGGTCATCACTGGTGATGGAAACTTGATTTATGGTGACCCCAAAACAACACAGCTATCATCTAAGTGGAAGCAAGTTGGCCATCTCACTTTACTTGAGAATTTCAGAGCACCACTGACAGCACCATACAAAAACAATGGCAGAAAAGAAACACATGTACATACTAACATGAAACTTGGCACAGTGTTTCAGAAAGGAAGTCTTTAGTGTTATTTAGCAGCACAAGTACATACTATTTCTGGTTAGCATTCTACATTGCTAGTACAGAGGCATTTGGACAGCACTGTTGAGGACTGCTGCATGGTTTTGCCAGCATCTCCGTTTGGTTTTTTTTTTAGATGGTCGCACTATGCAGCATTGCCTCTAGTCAGACTCCTAACACTATGCGTGCGTTACTTGCTGATGTCTTAGACTTGGTTACACAGTCTTCGTGTAGCCTTTGGGCCTATCGCAGCGGCAGTGTTTTTAGGTTATGTCCCACTAAAAGATATAAGTGTAGGCTTTAAATAGCCAATGGCAAATGTAAGTGTTGCTGTCGTTTTGACGGGATCATAAGACGTAAATCTATTTATACGTTTTGATGATCTAAGTTACAGAACTCTTTATTAACTCCCTGGGACAGGTTGATTTAGGGTTATCTTCCCTTTGTTAGTCATTGTAGTTGACCTGTCTTAGAAGCGGGGTGAGCTGTTCTTAGTTCTGTTCTGTCTACGCATGCGCTAGTTTTTAGCGCGAATCGAGAAGACTTCCGTCTGTGAGTGATGAGCTGGCTTCTGACCGGACAAGATGTCCGTTGTTTCTTCTCTGCGTTATCTGGGGAAAAGTCAGTCTTCTGTGTAACTGTGATGTCAGTGATTCTCCCCAGAGTGATTCTGTTCGTCTAGAGTGACGACAGTGGTTATTTGTGTTTTTCTAGGATTCTGTCCAAGGTAAAATGTACTTTATTAATATGCCAAGATTGCAGAACATTTAGTATGAACCTGTGAGTAGCGCTCACAGTTCTTGAGATCCAGAGTCCCTTATGTGTGCTTGATATAGCCAACCAAGACTATACGTCTAGCTATTTAACAGAAGCCAGTAAAGAGATTATTTAAACCCGCATGATGGCGGTAGGTTCCGGCATAGATGATGCCTGCCTTTTTGAAGAATACACAGTTGTTCATCACTTATTATAGGCCCGACCTTTTCGGCCGATAGCTTGAGCAGAAGAAGAAGTGTCTGGCGTGAGAAGCCATATGAAGCTTGACTGTTGTTAAACAAATTCATAGACTTTGATGTTATTAAGCAACTACATTTGTTACAAGACCACCTGACGCGTTTAGTTAGAGGCTCTGAGCTACCGTATGGAAGAATGTAATATATTCAAGCCAGCGTTATTAGCATCATACCTACGAGCTATGCAGGATTGATGATACTCGATATTCATAATCATTACTACACCTGAAATGTCCATGTTCCTTGTTCTACTGACTGTGTTGTCCATCAACGTACTGTCGCCATAATAAATGTTGAAGAGAAAGTCATTTGCATTAACCACATCTATGACTTCTACGTGTGGGAGTGAGTTTGTGTGTCCTTGAATAAAAGCCTATACGACTTCGTGTCCTCGATCTGCTGATTACACACACCATTACTCACTACAACATCTTACTGCTTGTTCTACACATCTGAGAAACATGTATGCTGTTCGTGTGTGAGTGACTGCACTACATCTAGGCAGTGCCTCAGGCTGGTGACCTAGATACTTCGCAACACTGAACAGTACAGGTGATAACGACACGCCCACTTTACGACACTTTCAAACACGATACAATAAACAGAAAGTAACATCTGGAAAAGTAACGAGCGATTAATCTTATGCCCAGTTTGATGGGGCTATAAATATATATATATATATATATATATATATATATATATATATATATATATATATATATATATATATATATATATATATATATATATATATATATAAATCAGCTCTTCACATCATCTGGGAATACGATCTTTACATCTGGTGGACCAGATTCGTGGGTTTTTCTACATCACATCGTGGAGTGTCTGCTACGAAGCGAACAGTGCTAAGCAGGTCAAAGCTTTATACTGCTTCATGGACCACAGCTGCTTAGGAACTACATTTACGCTGTACGACGGAGATAAAGATCTTTCTACATTTTGACAGTCATCAAGGGACATATATTGTTACGTTCAAGTTACGTTATTTACGTCCAAGCTCAGGAGGTCAAACTGTTGTTTACATGCTACATTCTAAAAACATATCGACGTTGGATCTTCCGGTTTCAACTGGTGTCGAGTATGATTTGGTAGCTACACTTTGGAGACCACTACCTGTTGTCAAGTTACGGTGACCTTCAACGGTGGATCGTCTTCCATTGTTGTTTACAGTTGTACCGCATTGCATTGCATGAGGTGACTCCTTTAGAATATACCACGTGACAGAGGTTCTACTGAGAGCGTTTTCTGTAGGGACTGTGCATATTTCCCACAGTGGAAATTGCGAGCGACGTGTGTTGCTACTTTTCATTTTTTTTCTTAGCTGTGACGAGTTGTGTTAATGTCATTTTCATTATTTTTTTCCATTCTTTGATTTTTGATTTGTTTTGTTTGTAATTGTCTGCTCTCTCCTTTTTTCATTTATTTCTATACACCTTTTTGTTTATAACAGTGTTGTCATTTGTTTTGATTTTTCGCAGTTATCATTATAATTTTTTACAACATTAGATTTAGTTAAGCTTTATTTTTATTTGACTTCTGCGAACGTTTTCGGTTGTTCTATATTCTTGTCTTTGTATTGTTATCGCATACCTGTTCATTATACACAGTCTATATATATATACTTGGTCATGAACTATTATTGTTAATATGATGCACTTTTCAGATAGAGGTTATTTATGATCATATTATTATAAAGAAACAAGGTGATCATACAAGTTTTTGATTAAAAGACTTGTCTCCCACAGAGATTGGGATAGAATAAGGTGAAGTGAGTATACAAGTCAAGTATTACAGACTTGTCTCCCATTGAGGTTGGGATAAGGTAATTTATTTAATTTTTCAGGTCTGTTCTCACATTTTTAGACAAAATGTCTACACTTGAACACTTTATTGAACAAGGGAAATCCCTTGGTAAGACTGGTGAGAAATTGGAAGAATTTGCGACTGTTCAATATGCCAAGGCACTGAAGTCAGAAGAAAAGAGACAGAAGATGGAAAATGAGCAAAAGAAAATAGAGGCTGAGAATTTAAGATTGCAAATGCAGGCAGATGAAAGGAAATTCCAGATGGAAGAGAGGAAACTTCAAGCTGCTGCTGAAGAGAGAAAACTTCAAGCTGAAGCTGCTGCTGAGGAGAGGAGACTTCAAGCTGCTGCTGATGAGAGGAAACTTCAAGCTGCTGCTGAGGAGAGGAAACTTCAAGCTGCTGCTGATGAGAGGAGACTTCAAGCTGCTGCTGAGGAGAGGAAACTTCAAGCTGAGGCTGCTGCTGATGAGAGGAAACTTTAAGCTGCTGCTGAATTAAAGAAAGGAAAAATGGAACATGAGGAAAAACTCTTAACTTTGGAGTTGGAGAAATTAAAGGTGATGAATATGAGTGCTCCTCAATCAACTTCGGGTAAGATAAAGGAGAATACTTATAAAGTCAAATTACCTCCTTTTAACCCTCTAAAGGACGACATAACCTTCTACCTTGACAGATTTCAATTAACATGCGAAACACATAAGGTAGATAAGGAACAATATGTCGGACAACTGATGGATTTACTTTCAGGTGAACCATTAAGTACTGTAATGGCAGTAGAGGAAACTAATAGAACTAATTATGATGTTGTCAGGGCAACATTACTTAAAAGATATCATTTAAAAGAAGAAGATTATCATCTTCGTTTTAAGACAATGCTTCCAGAAACTGGAGTAGAGTTCTCTGACTTTATTACGAAGATACGTCTTACATTCACACGTTGGATTGAGCTGTCCAAGACAGAAAAAACATATGAAGCCCTTATGGACTTATTACTTCGAGATAAAGTTATGTCATCTGTCAATGAGTCTTTCCTTGCTTTTATTCATGAGCGTAAACATGGAAGAATATTGTTGCCAGTACGTCACTGCGCATCCACATGCTACTGTTAGCAATTCTAAGGTGAAAGAAGAGTTGCCGGTTGCTTCTGCAGCACCATATGGCCCTAACTTTATGCATAAATTCCAAGGTGCTCAACACAAATTTAATAAGAAGAGCAATCGTAATTATGATCAAAATCAGGGTAACCCATCATATGATGGGTCTTCTACAAAGAACTGGAGGCGATCTGATAGCCCTTGTTATTTCGGGTCCAATAATTATGGAAACTTTCGGAGAGGTAGTCACAATAGACACTATCAAGGCTATTCTTCGCGGGGACATCGAAACCAAACAGGTAGACACTATAATCAATGGGGAAATGACAATAGTGATTGTGGAAACTGGGATTCGAATCAGAACGGTGGTCGAGGTAGATCAAACTATGAGAATTTCAGAGGAAATAATAATCGTGGTAGATCTAAACATAACAAACATAGATCTTATCAGCAGACAAACTCTGCACAACAAGAGACTCATGGTGCCAGTAATCAAGTGAACGATAACAAAAATTCTAATCATATCACTTGTTCTGCTTTTGATTTTGGGAGAGCATCTCAATGCCCCCAATGCAAAACATTATTCGAACCGACCACGGTAACTACTTTAAGTTGTGGCCACCCTCTGCCCGCTCTTCCTGCTGCAGTTGCACATGACGGGAGAGGGTCTCTTATCTTGCATAAAGGTCTCATAGATAGTAATCCAGTCTCAGTGCTTTTTGATTCTGGGTGCACTACTATTGGGGTTAGGCAGTCACTCATAGATCCTAGCTGTGCCATGGGAAAGGTGGTTAAATGTGTGACATTTGGTGGCACAGTAGAAAAGTACTCAACTGCTATTATTCACATTGCTACTCCCTTCTTTACGGGAGATGTCCACGCGTGTCTTCTTCCTAATCCTATTGCGGATCTTATAATTGGTCGTATTCACGGGGTTAAGGAATGCACCCCGCAGCAAATTGCTGCCTGGGAAGAATGGAATATCCAAACAGCCAATGCAGTGGTAACAAGAGCACAAGCTCTTATTCCTCAAACTTCATCTATGGAAGTTAATGAAGTACAGAGCCAAGAGGATCACTTGGTGATTTCGCATGACTCGTTTGTGAAACTACAAGAAGAAGACTCGTCTTTAAAGAAATTCTTTCTTCTAGCTAAAAACAGTGATCCGAATCAAAATACAAATCGCAAATCATATATCACTATGAAGAATGGTATACTAGTGCGTATGGTACAACACTCAGACACGTCTATGCATTCTCAAATTCTCGTGCCCAAAAGTATGAGAGCCCTAATTCTTCAACATGCACATGATTCTCAGTGTGCTGGACACATGGGTTTTTCCCGAACTAAGTCGAGAGTTCTGGGATCTTTCTTTTGGCCATTTGTCAATAAAGACATACAAATTTATTGCCGGTCTTGCAAAATATGTCAAGAGGTAAAATCTAGAGGTCCACGGCATGCTGCGCCTATTTAGGCTGCAGACATTCCTATTCGGCCATCTCAGAAAATGGCCATAGATATCATTGGCCCTTTTAAGACTAAATCGGCCAGAGGACATCAATTTATCCTCACGTGTGTTGACATGTGCACGCGTTGGCCAGAGGCTATACCTCTTAAGAGCATTTCCACTGCTAATATTGCAGACGCTCTTTGGCTTATATTTTCTCGTTTGGGGTTTCCCGGGGAAATATTATCAGACCATGGCACACAATTGATATCAGACACAATGTCGCAGGTAATGTCTACTCTGCACATTAAAAGATCTTTGAGTAGTATTTATCACCCAATGTCTAATGGGTTAGTTGAGCGTCTTAATAGAACACTCAAGAACTTACTTGGGAAGATAACTGAGGATCATCCTCAGGATTGGGACAGGGTTCTACCCGCGGCTCTCTTTGCCTATAGAGAGGTCCCTAACGAACATACAGGATTTTCTCCTTTTGAACTTGTCTTTGGCGCGCGACCGCGCGGTCCTATGTCTTTACTGCATGATCTGATAACTGCTGATAATATCGACAATGACACACAATCTTCATATGAGTATGTCATTGCTCTCAGGAAAAAGATTATTGAAGCATGTAAGCTAGCAACTTCCTCATCCGAATTTGCTAAGGAAAAGGCAAGGCTATTTGCTAATAAGAAGAGACGCTTACGTCAACTTTGTCCTGGAGACAAAGCGTTTGTTTTACTTCCTTCTAGGGAGAACAGACTTCTTATTACATGGAAAGGTCCATATACAATAGTCTCGAAAAGTTCCGATGTCGACTATGTTGTCGATATTGATGGAAGGTATAAAACCTTCCATATAAATATGCTTACGGAATATCATGAACGACCAGACTATTTGCAGCCTATTTTCCAGGCGATGGACGATTCTCCAGACCAACAAGGTCATATCTCATCCCTGTCAGTTATACAGAATGAGGAAACTACTTTTTCGGATGTTAATCTTCCTGTGATTCCACTTACTTCTACGGAATCATGGAGAAACGTAACTATTTCTTCTAATTTGTCTTTAGAGGAACAGCGACAAGTATCTTCTATGCTACAAGTATTTCAGGATGTCCTTACTGACATCCCTGAACACACACATGTCATTGAATATGACATTATACTTACTGATCATAATCCGATCAGAGTAAGACCATATCCTATTCCTATTCATTTCCAAGCACAAGTCGAGATAGAATTGGATGAAATGATACAATTGAAGATAATTGAACCATCCACTTCAGCATACTCTTCGTCCATGGTTATTGTTCGAAAGAAAGACAATAACATACGCCTTTGCGTAGATTATCGTAAATTGAACCAAGTTACGAAGTTTGATGCTGAACCTATGCCTTTATTAGAAGATCTACTTACTAGGCTTTCTAACTCTCGTTTCTTTACTAAACTTGACTTGTCGAAAGGTTATTGGCAAGTTCCGTTAACTGAACGCGCCAAACCTTTCACTGCTTTCTCAACACCTAGGGGTTTGTTTCAGTGGAATTTTATGCCTTTCGGGCTTATGAACGCCCCCAGCTACTTTCGTATGCATGATGCGTCGAATTCTCTCATATCGATCAGATGTCATTGCATACTTAGACGACATCTGTCTTTTCAGTAATACTTGGGAAGATCACTATTTGGATTTGAATGAATTACTATCTACTCTACGCGAGCATAATTTGACTGCAAAACCCTCTAAAGCCTATGTTGGGTTTAGTGAAATTTCTTTCCTGGGTCATCGGGTTGGTCATGGTCTATTGAAGACAGAGGACCAAAACATTTCTAAGATATTAAATATCACAGTGCCTAAAACAAAAAAAACAAGTACGTAGTCTCTTGGGATTAATACAATTCTACGGAAGATTCATTAAGAATCTATCCTCTATCATGGCACCACTCTCAACCCTATTGAAGAAAGGGTCTCCTAACATGGTGCGCTGGTCTCAGGAATGTCAAGCTTCATTGGATCAGATTAAGAATTTGTTCTCATCCCCACCTATCTTAAGACTACCTATTGCTGATAAGACTTTTGTTCTTCGTAGTGACGCCTCATCCACAGGGATTGGAGCAGCACTAATGCAGGAGTATTCAGGAACTCTGCATCCTGTAATGTATATTTCTAGGAAGCTGAATGCGGCAGAAAGGAATTACTCGGTTTTAGACCGTGAATTATTGGCTTTGGTTTGGTCAATCCTTAAGTTGCAAAGATTCCTTCTTGGTGCGCATTTCATTGTGGAAACAGACCAAAAAGCTCTTACAGCTATTCAGTGTAAGAACTTGAAGAGCTCGAGATCTACTCGATATGCTATTGCTCTTCAACCTTTTCATTTCACGGTACGAGCTATCCATGGTCTGGATAATGTGATGGCAGACATACTGTCTAGATGCCCACATGAGTCCACTTAAGTCTTGTGTCCTAGATTTTCCCTAATACACTTCTAGACTTATGTCTCTTCAATATAACAATATATATTAACACATTTGTTATCATCTTAGAGTGGTAAATTACTTGTTTTCTTTCTCTATTACCATCTTTAGTGTAATGGAGAAGGTTAAGTTGTCATAAAATAAAGGTTGAGAAAATTAATGCGGCCACATGTAACACTTAAACATGTATTAGTAATTATAGTACATTATAGCATGTTGCTAATTGTGTCATTTGTATTGTTCTCAGTGCAAACTAGTACCAGGTACGAAGTGCTTTGAGAATCATGACGATGCTACTTATGTTGATCTTCAAGATACAACATTCATGTATACTATGTGGATGCCATCTTCTATTAGTTAGATTGTACATTTGTATTCTCATATGTATGTATTATGACGTTACAAAGTTTGTTATGGCTATCCATTAGATAATAGTCATTATATGGCATGATACTTCAATAGATTTATGTTGATATGACTGCTCCATTCATGTTGTCATTCGCATTGCTATAATATTGCATTTTTTGATATGTATGTGATTTTTGTTAGCATCGCCAGCAACTGAGGTTTATTTGATGGTACCTTCCGGATATGTTTTACGTGGGGAAAATATTTTCTCTTATCTTGTGAGATGAATTTTTGTTCTCACTAGACGCGCTATTGTGCGTCGATTGGGTCTGATATTATGTCGTTATATTTACGAGGGGCGTTCAGAAAGTAATGTACCACATCATTTTTCTCAGCTAATAATGAAGATAGAAGCATGAAATTTTGCACACTTCAAATATGGCATGTGCCAATTGTGTGCAACAAATTGCACCGCAACCGGCCAAATAATACGACTGCCCTAAACCGTTGAAATGGAGCGTGTTAGCAACTTGCGTTATAAACAGCAAATTGTGATAGAATTTCTTGTTGCAGAGAAGGAAACTGTTGTGAATATTCACAAGCGTCTATGTGATGTGTATGGAAGTTTTGCAGTCTACAGGAGTACAGTCAGTCGCTGGGTTCAGAGAATCAAAGAATCAGGAAGTGGAGATACGAAGCTGCTTGATCGGCCGCGCTGTGGACGTCCTGCCACAGCCACCAACGCAGAAATGTTGAAATGCGCTGAGGTCATTATTCTTACTGATAGGCGAGTCACTACTCAACAATTGGCCTTACAGCTGTCAGTCAGCATTGGTAGTGCAAATGCAGTTATAAAAACTCTCGGATTTTCTAAGGTTTGCGCAAGATGGGTTCCTCGAAGTCTCACAAATGACCACCGATTGCAAAGAAAAGCAATTTCTTCTGAATTGTTGGAGCGTTTCAATGCTGATGGAGAGAACTTTTTTGGCTAAGATCGTTACAGGTGACGAAACCTGGGCACATCATTTTGAACCTGAGACAAAAAGACAGTCAATGGAGTGGCATCATCCGCAATCACCACGAAGAAAGAAATTCAAGACAATTCCTTCAGCTGGAAAGGTCATGATCACTGTCTTTTGGGACATTGAAGGTGTGATTCTTGTGGACGTTATGCCAAGAGGAGAGACAATCAATTCGCAAGCTTACATTAAGACATTGAAAAAAAACTCAATCAACGTTTTCGCAGAGTTCGGCCGCACAAGAATCCAGCAGACCTGCTTCTCCTTCACTACAATGCGCGCCCTCACACAAGTCTGGCAACACGGGAAGCAATCACCAAATTGGGTTGGACTGTACTACCCCATCCACCCTATAGTCCCGATTTGGCACCCTCTGATTTTCATCTATTTGGTCCACTTAAAGATGCACTCCGTGGGACAAGGTTTGAAGATGATGAAGGAGTGATTCATGCAGCGAAGAAATGGCTACATGATAAAGACAAAATCTGGTACGGGCTAGGAATACATGCACTTGTTTCGCGCTGGCATAAAGCCGTACAAGTTGATGGGGATTATGTTGAATAATACCGATGTTTACATGACATATCCATGTATATTGTGTATAAATTTCATGCTTTTTGAATAAACAGCTCCTGAGAAAAATGATGTGGTGCATTACTTTCTGAACGCCCCTCGTATATTGATCCTTTCATCGGCGCATCATTCATGCGTTATGAGCTTGTTGCATCTCGCTCATTGATGTATTTCCAAAAAAAAAAAGGTTTCATTTTTTTTTATCCGGAGGGTGCGGTAATCTGTTGCTGTCGTTTTGACGGGATCATAAGACGTAAATCTATTTATACGTTTTGATGATCTAAGTTACAGAACTCTTTATTAACTCCCTGGGACAGGTTGATTTAGGGTTATCTTCCCTTTGTTAGTCATTGTAGTTGACCTGTCTTAGAAGCGGGGTGAGCTGTTCTTAGTTCTGTTCTGTCTACGCATGCGCTAGTTTTTAGCGCGAATCGAGAAGACTTCCGTCTGTGAGTGATGAGCTGGCTTCTGACCGGACAAGATGTCCGTTGTTTCTTCTCTGCGTTATCTGGGGAAAAGTCAGTCTTCTGCGTAACTGTGATGTCAGTGATTCTCCCCAGGGTGATTCTGTTCGTCTAGAGTGACAACAGTGGTTGTGTTTTTCTAGGATTCTGTCAAAGGTAAAATGTACTTTATTAATATGCCAAGATTGCAGAACATTTAGTATGAACCTGTGAGTAGCGCTCACAGTTCTTGAGATCCAGAGTCCCTTATGTGTGCTTGATATAGCCAACCAAGATTATACGTCTAGCTATTTAACAGAAGCCAGTAAAGAGATTATTTTGAAACCCGCATGATGGCGGTAGGTTCCGGCATAGATGATGCCTGCCTTTGAAGAATACACAGTTGTTCATCACTTATTATAGGCCCGACATTTTCGGCTGATAGCTTGAGCAGAAGAAGAAGTGTCTGGCGTGAGAAGCCATTTGAAGTCTTGACTGTTGTTAAACAAATTCATAGACTTTGATGTTATTAAGCAACTACATTTGTTACAAGACCACCTGACGCGTTTAGTCAGAGGCTCTGAGCTACCGTATGGAAGAATGTAATATATTCAAGCCAGCGTTATTAGCATCATACCTACGAGCTATGCAGGATTGATGATACTCGATATTCATAGTCATTACTACACCTGAAATGTCCATGTTCCTTGTTCTACTGACAGTGTTGTCCGTCAACGTACTGTCACCATAATAAATGTTGAAGAGAAAGTCATTTGCATTAACCACATCTATGACTTCTAAATGTGTGGGAGTGAGTTTGTGTGTCCTTGAATAAGAGCCTATACGACTTCGTGTCCTCGATCTGCTGATTACACACACCATTACTCACTACAACATCTTACTACTTGTTCTATACATCTGAGAAACATGTATGCTGTTCGTGTGTGAGTGACTGCACTACATCTAGTCAGCGCCTCAGGCTGGTGACCTAGATACTTCGCAACACTGAACAGTACAGGTGATAACGACACGCCCACTGATAACGACACGCCCACTTTACGACACTTTCAAACACGATACAATAAACAGAAAGTAACATCTGGAAAAGTAACAAGCGTTTCATCTTATGCCCAGTTTGATGGGGCTATAAATATATGTATATATATATATATATATATATATATATATATATATATATATATATATATATATATATATATATATATATATATATATATATATATATATATATATATAAATCAGCTCTTCACATCATCTGGGAATACGATCTTTACAGTAAGGTATAAGGACATTCGAGTCCAGAATATATGTGTAAGCGCTTATCCTTAAAGCGCAGAGATTTAAAATATAATACAACGCAGTGTGTATATTAAAGTTAATGAAAACGGTGGTAGCATTATGATGGCGTGTGTAGCGAAATTAATAAATGATACTCAGCCAGAGATTTGAAAAGGAATAATATATGAATAAAAGAAAAGCTAAAGATATTTTAGCATAATTGTTCGCTGCATAATATTTCTTCTTCTTCGTTCACCCTCAGATGTCAACTTGAATAAGTTCAAAGAAAGCAGTGGTCAGCCTGAGGCTTTTGATATCTCCTTAGATTTTCTCCAGGAATGGTACTGGTGATGGCCATATGCGTCTTCTCTGTTCCTCATATGTTGGGCACCTTTGAAGCAGGTGTTCGGCAGTAATTTTACCAGTGCCACAGTCACACTCATCCGTAGTTCCTATCTTTAATTTGTTGAACAGATGGTATCTCAATCCGTTATGACCAGTGCGAAGTCTGAAGATTACCACTTGTTCACTTCTGCTGAGCTGGTAATATGGATCATTTTTTGTGTGGCCTGGATGCTCTTCTTCCCACTTGTGCCTGTATCTGCGCTTGATAAAACTCTTGGACTCCTCATAGGTTATATTTGTGTCCAGCTGAGGAAGTTTTCCCCCTTCCTTTGCCAATCTGTCAGCCTCTTCATTTCCAGGCTGCATAATATTTGAAGAAGATAATATTTGGGCGCTGCTGTAACTCAGAGGAGTCAGAGTGATTAAATGACGGTTAAAATGACCGAGCTAAGGTCAAATAGATATGGCTGATAGACATTGTGAAATAAGAATCACACGTTTTGTTGTCCACTTTCCATGATGTGAAGATGTGTTCATGAATGTATTAAAGGATTCAGTCATCGATCAGGTATTCTGTCGATTAACTATTCGTTATGAAAGTTTATGCCACACCGTTGTGCAGTTCTGGTCTACGATCAAGTATTATTGTTCAACCTTAATGGGTTTGAATTCAACATACACACCAGACATATATATTGAGATGAACTCAGACAACCGAATGATGGAATATGAAATGAAATAATATTTAATGCTCGAACATCCATCACGGCTGTTTGCGAGCAACGTTTTAGTATTTCCTGACCGCGCTATTTATAGCTATCGTGACAGAGGTCACGTGGTCAACTTCCTAAAGGGAAAAAAATGTGGCGGTGTTTACTTTTGATAGGGCTTAATTAATGCTTTTAGGCTACTTTATTATTATAAATACTGGCTTTAATTTTGCGTAAAGCTAGACTAGAAATGATAGAGTAAATTTTAGAACAAGAACAAACATTTTATCACAATTAGAACAGAAGATATAATAGTCTGAAATAGTGTAAAATTTACGTTTTTTTAATATTTTGTTATGGTTTGTTTCTAATGCAATTTACACTAAAATGATCACAATCAACATGCATAACAAATTACAGAAATCAAAAGTAGAAAACCTGCAGAAAATGGATATCATAGTTTTGTTTTGGTTTCATGCATCAAACATCAATTATTGAAATATTAAATTGCAAGTCCACATTTATTACCTTAAAATAACACACCCAATTGTCTCCAAAACATGAGAGCTAACAATTATCTCAATCATACATCACGATGGTCATTTAAAAATGAGTATGGTCATGAGTAAAACGAAATGTTCAATTTAATAAATAAAACATACAACTAAATGATTTCCACACTCTGTTAATTCTGTCACTCTCACGCAACAACTGCCATAATTTGCTCTAGCCCCAAAATTTCGCTCAATTATCATTCACGCTTCCTTTTTTTTTTATAGGAGGAATCTGTACATTCACAGATGGAGAAATTTGTAACAAATGAGTTTCCATTATAAATTTTAATTGTGAAGTTATATTTTTAATACCGCTGACGCGTCTTTCAAAATTTTCTGTTTTCTCTCCTGTGCCCACGTAAGACCTACTGTTTCCTTCATGGCTATTGCTAATTCTTGGGATATTCTAACTCTACTTTCAATGCCTGCTTTCCTGCAAATTTCCTGACGTGATGTTTCTGAACAGCTTTGTAGTTCATGTGCCTGCTGCAGGTCTAGTGAGTCAGTTGATGTTCCAGCAGTATGTTTCCTAACAGTGTGGAGAAATTGAGATCGCTTACGTTTTGTTGGCATTCTGGTGACTGATGTTTCTCTTCTATGTTTAATTAGTTTTTGTAGTACAATAGGCTGTCCTCTGGTTTTGCATTTTATGATATTATTTTTTGCTGTTTCTAGTTTTTTTCTAACAAAGATGTGAATAGGGTTTCTTCCTCTTGTATTAGTGGTTGTGAAGGTGGCTTAGCAAGTAACTGTTGTACTAAGATGTCACTTTTGAAGACAGGCGAGGTGGATATACTTGTCGTATGTATAACTGACTTGATAGGTGTAGATGTGGCAACAAAAACTGGCATGCTAGGGTGAGTAGTGTTATCCACCTCCAAATGAATAATGGTATCGCCTTTAATGTGAGATGACTCATCAAATGCCAGCTGAACCACATCATCACTAGTGTGAGCAGGTACATCAACCTCCTGCTGTACAGAGCTATCCTGACTACAGCTAACTGACTGACTACAACAAACTGACTGACTACAACAAACTGACTGACTACAGCTAACTGACTGACTACAATTAACTGACTGACTACAGCTAACTGACTGACTAGACTTGGAGGGGTCAGAAAGAACATCACAGGGGATAGAGCAGCTTTTTGTTTTTAAAACACCAAAAGATGTCTTTGCAAAATAATTGCACAGTTGACATTCACTTATAGTTAAATTATGGTCATAGTCTTTCCAGATGTGCTGACTGTTTTCCGATAGTAACTTGGCTGTTTCAGGACACTTCTCATTATGCCTCCTTTTTGAGTTTTGTATTCGTAAGTAACACTTCTTACAAAATATAGTCGAATGCTCTGTGGGTTTATCATCTGATACGTTAATTCCAAACACAAAGAATAGACCATTAACGTAATTAGAACAGTTTAGTGCTTTATGATTTGAACTTTTTGTTTTGGAAATTAATGCTCTCTTGCCACAGGCTCTGCACAGTGCACTGGCACAATTCATATGATGCAAAAAAGTATGTTCCATTTCATTGTTATGTAGTATAGTTTACTTGTGTATGTATAAAGATAATGGAATATTTGGGAGTATCAAGTCTAACACAAGGCTGTAAAATGCTTTATCTGTGAATGAAAGACGATATACAAACAGTTACTTAGAATTCTTTGGCAGCCGTCGTGTGCACAGTATTGTCTACCAAAGAACACTAATGGAACAGTCCTTATCTCACACACAATAAAAAAAAGACATTCATATTATAAATACAAGACTTAAAAGATAGATCAAAGTATGTGGAAGTAATCTATCTATAGCTTTACATGTTTTCTGACGCTCATATACGTCTAGTTAAGTATCATTATAAATGAATGAAAATGCAAAAACATGGTGCTTTACAAAAAGTTATTTTTTTACAACCTTATTTAAGATTTGCGAGTATCAGGAATGCATTTACAGTGATTTAAATGTTATAAAATCTGGTGACACTATGCTTGTTCTTGTAATGCCAAACTCACAAAACTGACTACCACACATTCTCAACTTATGAAACCAAAAAAAAATAAGTATGTGGAAATAATCTTTAGCTTCCCTTCGAGAAGTCTTTATAATTATAAACTCATACAAATGGGCCGATTTTTAGATATTACATTAATAAAAAGATTACTTCTGTTATGAATTTTCTCAAATGATGACGCTGTTTTCAAAAGTCTGTAACTCCGTCAAATATAATTTCAATCAAATAAAAATGCAGTCAAAAATAGAACACAGAACAAAGTTATAGTAAACAAAAGAATTTTAGCGCTGTGTTTATCCAGAACGAGTGTGTAATGATTTATATTTTACTGATTTTACACACACATCAGCTGATTTTCCCCGCCAAAACCCTCGGTAGTCGTTTACGGTGCACATGAAAATTTTATACTTGGTGTCAGAATTCCAGTCACCAAAACTAAAAGAGCACTCTGGTATAGGGTACAAACAGCCGTGCCATAATCAAAGAACAATAACGACAAAACCCACAGTTACTGCAAAAATAAAAACTTTAATACAGTTCAATAGACATATCAGTCAGAAGAAAGTTTAAAAGGGATATATATATTCAATCCAGAAAAAGTCCATAACAAGCACCTTATATATTTTATGTCTTTACTTTGTACTGCCTTTAATTTTTCCTGCATTTCTGATTTAGCCAGGTTTCTATTTATGTCTTACATTGTTTTACTGTTATATTTTATTTATTCTGTTATATTCTTTTGCTTGTCCGTTTCGTTTTTGTAAAATCTGCTGTCCATCAGTTGTAACATTGAATCTACCATCTACTTTTTCTGATGCAGTTGATGTTCAGTAAGGACATCCGTTTTGGCTGGAATAAATCAGGAAGGGTCGATGGTTTTATAGCGTTTAAACGTACACTTGAGGGCAAGTTCGGACACAATGGGCTAATCACCTGTTTGTCAAACATTTTGATTACATGTTTTGCCTAGGAACCTTGTGCTCTTTGGGTCACCTCTACACTTCATTTTACGGGGTAGAAGAGGTTCCGATTATGAGATGAGATGAGATATTCCTGAAATACCACATTTTTTTCAAATTAATTTCTTTAATACATTTTCCAGGAGGCCTTAGCATTCAAGCTCAGCTGGCCTCATCACATGCGCAAGGCATCCCAGGAAGTGTAATAGAGACTTCAGCTGGGAATCTAGACAAATGTAAGGCTATCATCCATGTAGTATGCCCAGTGTTTGCAGGCAATGAATTGGATGAACTTGAGAAAGCAATCACAGCTTGTTTTCAACACATTGCAAACCAAGGTCTGACGTCTGTTGCCTTATCAGCCTTGGGTACAGGAAGTAAGTTTAATTTAAAAGTCAGATTTTAGATTTT